>NGKH01000009.1:1202708-1212739 GCA_002162575.1 Sclerotinia glacialis | reverse complement strand
ATATATAAAAAATTCGCTAATAAAATATAATCTTCAAAGTTTTCTATTTTTATTCAATTTTTTTGATAGAAAAATATTTATAATATTTATATCAAAACAATAATAAATTATTAATGTTAGCAAAAGTAATTATAAAAGGTTATTCAAAATTTAAATCAATTGAAAGATTTTAAAACTATTATAAAAAAGAATTACAAAAAGATTATAAAGTATCGAAAATAAAATAAAGAATTTGAATAAAAAGAAATTCTAAATAAAGATTATAAAAAAGAAGAAAATTTGAAAATTTATTTGATATATCAGTATTTAGTAAAAATACAAAAAAAGTGAGAAATAGAATTTTTGAAATATAGATCTACAAATTATTTGAATATATTACGAATACTTTCAGAAATATATTTGGAAAATCAAATTCCTTAAAATCGAAATAATAAATTTGTTATTGTTGTTTTAAGATTCTTATAGATTATTATATATTTCGATTATAAAATCTACAAAGGAATTCTAAATAATTATTAAAATAATTTTATTTAAAGATTTAAAAAAGATAATTATAAAGGAATTAAATATATTAATAAAGATATTGATAATATTTATATTTAGATAACAATAAATTATCAATATTATTAAAAGCAATTATAAAAAACTTTTCAAAATTCGGATCAATTTGAAAACTATAAGGTCTTTATAAAAAACAATTATAAATAAACTCCGAAATATCGAAAACAAAAAAAAATAAATAAACAAAAAGAAATCCTAAATAAAAATTATTAAAAAAAAACAATATCAAAATTTATTCAATATATAAATATTTAAAATACAATTTATAAATCAATTACGATTTATATAAATAAATACAAAATCATTTTAAAATTAATAAAAACTATGATTATAAAGAAAACAAATAATAAAATATTTATAAATTTAATCAATAAATTAATTCTTAATATCAAAATGATAGTTATCAATAGAAAATCAAAACAAAGATATATGATAATTATAATTAATTAGGAAAAATATAAAGCTTTTATAAATAACAATATATAGTTTTAACAAATATTTCTAAATACAAAAGTAGATCGTTTAATAAATTTTATTATAATATATAAAATATATATAAAGAAAACTGGAATAGAAAATGAAATTAAAAGAATAATATTTCTAATTCAATTAAAAAATGAAAATTATTCGAAATTATTAAATATAAAATATTCTTTTTAATTATAAAAAAGAAATATTATAAATAAAAAGATATCATTTTTGATAATAACAATAATTTTTTTTGAAACAATTAATATATATTTTATATAAAAGATATTATATAATAATAAAATTTCATAAATTATTATATATAATATAATATTTACCTTAAATAAATATTATAATTATCAAAAACTAAATCATTATTATTTCAAAATATATAATAAACAAATAATATATAGAAATTATATAGATATTGGAAAAGATATATATTTTAATGTAATCGATAAACCTCCGAAAGCAAAAGAAAGATTATCTATAAATAAGATTATTAATTGGTATAAAGTTAAAAAGATATTATAAAAAGAGATAATAAAAAAATGACGAATTAAATAATAAAAAGGGATCCAGAAGATATATAGAAGATGAATACTTGCTTCATCAGATTTCAGGATTAAGAAAATTAGAATGATAATATATAATGGATTAACAAAAGATCTTAATATAATAATTATAAATATTAGAATCGAAAAGCTAGGTTTCAATAAGTTCTTTGTAAGTTGCAAGATATCCGATATCAATCTAATATATAATCGATGTATATAATATAATTAAAATACTAATTATATTATTTTCTATTGTTTTGTATTTCATAAACAACGAAAACTTTTGGGAATCTATAAAGTTAAGTTTGGTAAGGATCTGATTCATAATAAAAATAAAATATAAATGATAATATATTAATTTATAAGATTAGAAATTCTTTTATAGTATAATTTATTATTGAAATTAATTAATGATATCTAAAATAAAAAATTTCCGAAATTATCGAAAAGCGATATATGGTATTCAATCGGAAACTCTGTAAGTCAAAACTTTATATATTATCGAAAAAGAAGGCTATTATAATAGTTTTATTATTGATATTAGGTTTTTTATTAAAATAATTTTTTTAAAAAAAAGAGATTAGTATAAATATCGAAACAAAAGAAAATATCGATTTCGGTTTTCTAATAATTCAAAAAAGAAACTATAATCGTAATCAATATCTTCAAAACTTTAATTTAGCGAAAGCGAATCGAAGTTTTATTGATAGCATTTTTGGCTTTGAAAACAGATACAATCTTTGCAATAATGATATTATATAATTTATACAATTTTTAATATATTGGATTTATATCGACGAATCAGAATATATTATTTGTAATAGGATTGTAAAGTATTACCTTCTGATAACGAATATTATAAATATCAATAAAGTTCTGAAAATTTCAATTTTTAGAATATTTATCTTTAAAGAGGGTTTTATATATAATAATAATATTAAAAATTTTTTTTCCAATTTTTATATATTCAAAAAGGATTTAGGAAAAATATTAATTATCGGATTGTAGAATATAAAATTGAAATTAAATATATTATAATAAACAGTTTTTCTATAATGATAATGATTATATTTATTATTTATATAAATATATTTTAAAAAGAGATCTAAAGTAAAATTATATAAATACTTTATAAAATATTTATATTTTGGATATAGAAAAAAATAAAATCGAGATAATAATCTATTACAATAATTATTGGTTTTTTTAAATAATATTATAAAAAGTATTTAATTTGAAATAAAATATTATAAAAAGAAAAAATGAATAAAAACAAAAAGGAACCAAAAGAAATTTGATATAAAAACTAAACAAAAAAAAAAGAAAACTTTAGACAAAATCAATTGAATTTAAAATTAATTATATTATATAAGAATATATATAAATATATATATATATAGAAAGCAATAAAAAACAAAAAAAGAGAAGACTATATGAAATAATGGAAAAATAATCGAAGAATAACTTTTAATATTATAATAAATGATAGATATAGAATTAATCAATTTATTCTAGATTCAATTAGAAATTTCAATATTACTAATTATTGTTTTTATTTTTGTATTATTTATAAATTATAAGTTTTCGATATTACAAGTAGTATTCACAGATAACTTAGAGAACCTTTAGGGAGTTAAAGGTTTTTAGAGTTTATTTTAATCTATTTTTCCTTATAACCTTATATAATACAGACCAACGGTTTATCGTATGGTCTGTGTAACATAGCTTAGCATAGATCAAATCGATTATGAATTTACTACTACTACTAAAATTATAATTTATTGTTTTGTTATTTATAAGATTAATAAATAAAATAATTATATTAGATATAAAAAAGATTTCTATTGAGATTTTAAAAGATTAGTTATTTATAAATCTAAAATATAAAAAATCTTTAAATATAATCGTTCTTTTAATTTATAAAGATAAATTTCTTATAAAGAACTTCGATTCGTGATTATAAACCAAAGTTAATCTTTTAATCTATTTGATTAAGGAAATGAGTTTTCATTTTCTTCTGATTTAATTTATCCTTCAATATATCCTTCAAGATCGATTTCTTGGGTGGGGCCAGAAAGGATCGAAGAGATATAATATAAAATGTTTTGTAGACAATAACAGATTCAAAAACAAAAAGATAATAATAATATAATAAAGTTTGAAGTTTTAATATTGATTGATTATAAAGAAACAATTGATAAAAAAATATATTTAATATAAAAGATATATTTTATATTAATATTGATATTATATTTTATATTGATATTGATATTATATTTTATATTATTGATTTTTTTTTTTTTGTAATTATTTTTGATATAATTAGATTTCTTATAATAAAAGCAAAAGTTAAGATTAAAATATTATTTTTGGAAATAATAGAATAAAAGATATTAATTTTAATAAATAATATCCAATTGTATTGGGTTATTTGAAAAATTTGGTTTAAAAAGAATAATAATAGCTTGTGTTTTATTGTATAATTTGAATTGATTACAATTGAAATTGAAATTGTAATTTCTTTGTTGATTATCAAGATAAATATATTCTTTCAAATTATTATAGATATTTTATTATTAGATTATTTATATATCGATATTTGTAATAAAAGCTTATTTTGATAATTGAATAAAATTTTAATAAAATTTTATTATACTTTGAATTTGAAATCGATAATTTGTTGTTCATTGGTTTTTTTGTATTTGATTATAAGTTATCTGAATTTTATAACGAAATTATCAAATAAAGTTTTCTTTATTTTATATTTATTATAATCTATTAAAGTTTTATATAAAAAATTAAAGATTTGATATTATTTGTTCAATTTGTATTAGATATTAATTATTATATATTATTTGAAAGATTAAAGATCAGAATTATATAGATTATTAATAATTATATTGAAATGTATTTAATTATTTGTATAAACAAAATTAGAAAATAAATTGATAAAGAAAATAATTTTTTGGAATTTTGATTTGTTTTTGTAATCTAAAATTAAATAATGATTAATTATATTACAGAATATTATATATTAGTTTTATTGTTTTATAATATTTTATTTGTTATCATTGAATTTATCAAAGGTAATAAAATATTTTCAATAAAATGAAATTTGTAGGTTATCGTGAAATATAGTTTTCAATAATTCAATTATAGTTTCTAATATAATATTTTTTGATTGAATATTAATGGTTTGAGATATAATATCAATGGTATAGATTTATATTGCAAAAGTTTGAATTTGTAATGAATTTATAATTGATTCGATCGAATCAAATATAATTTATATAATTGCGAAATATATAGTGTTTGAATTGGTAAACAAATTTGTGAATATAAAGATATTTGATTTGATATTGTTAAGAATATAATTCAAAAATAAAAATAATAGAAATAAATTAAATATAAAAATTTAATCAGTTTTTTTGTAACTTTTATAATTACAAAACGATTTTGTAAAGTTTAATTAATAGTAGTTAGAATATTTAACAGATTAATAATAGATACAATAGATGATAAAATTGGAATCTAGTTTCGATAGGTTTTTCTGATATAAAGTTATAGTAACTTTTGTATTAATAATACAAATTATTAAGGTACAATTCAAAACTATAATAAAATTATAATAAAGTTATAATAAAGTTATAATAAAGTTGTAATAAAATTGTAATAAAGTTGTAGTAAAATTATAGTAAGGTTACACGATAGAATTATGATAAAGTGATAATAAAATAATAATAAAATGATAATAAAGTGATGATAAGATTGTAATAAGGTTATATAATAAGATTGTAATAAAGTTATAATAAAGTTATAATAAGATTATAGTAAAATCATATAATAAAATTATACAATCAAAAAGTAAGTAAAGACTTATATTATATTATAAAAATAAAAGGATTATAGAAAAAAGAGGGCCTATTTATAGGAAGAAAGTAAAGCACATTAGACACATTAATAATAGAGGCTTTAGGTACGAAAGACAACTATAGAATATATATTTGGCGCCATGATATATATTAATTGATTTATAATTTTTGGAAATGCTTTTTTAATTATATAATTTGGTATTTTCGATGATTTTGAAGTTTTATAATTTGAGAATCTTGTTATTATAATTCTTATATCTATTATATCAATAATAAATGAATAATATATTTAGTATAATAGAATAATAATATTATTTATTAAAATAATTATTTATATTTGTCAAATCATTTAAAGAAGGAAATATAAAATAATAATTTTTTAATATAGATGCTTTTTGGGATTTATTCGATATTATTTCTTTTTTGATAAGAAGGTTTAGGAATTGAGATATAATTTTAAAAAGATAATTTTTATTCTTTGTTTATTTTTTAATATTTTATATATATTTTGATTTGTTTATTATCTTTATGATTTTGTTACAAAAATATAATATTATTTCTTTATTAATTATTTTTTTCTTTGTTTTATAGATTTTATTATATTTCGATTATGTTATAAAAAAGTTAATAATGAAGAGTTTTTATTATAATATTTTTATATATTTGATTCTTATATCTATTATATCAATAATAAATAATATATCCAATATAATAAAGAAACGATATTATTTATTGAAATAATTATTTATATTTATTAAATCAATTAAAAAAGGAAAAATAAAATAATAATCTTTTAATATAAATGCTTTTCAAGATTTATTTGATATTATTTCTTTTTTAATCAAAAAATCCAGGAATTGAAATATAATTTTAAAAAGATAACTTTTATTCTTTGTTTATTTTTCGATATCCTATATATTTTTTCTTTTATTTATTATTTTTGTAATTTAATTATAAAAGTATAATATTATTTCTTTATTAATTTTTTTTTTTTTTTTTATAGATTTTATTATACTTCGATTATATTGTAAAGGAATTGATAATAAAGAGTTTTTATTGTAATATTCTTATATATTTTATTAATACAAAGTATTTTGAGGATTAATATAGTTTATTATATTTTGAAAAATTCGAAAAAGATAAAGTTTTTATTTTTGTTTTTATAATATAATATTATATTTTATTTTATTATTTATCGATATCCCTTTGAATATTCAATTTAGAAAAACTGAAATTTTTTTTATTTATTATTATTAAATATTCTTTTTTAATTTGATTTATAAATGGTTTCCAAAAAAGTTTTAAGGATCGATTATAAATAACCAGATTGATAACGAATAAAATATAAAATAGTATATAATCAAAATTGAAATTTAGTTTGTTTTTGTTTCTATATTTTTATAATAATTCAAATAATTCTTTTCTTGTTTATATTAAATCGATTATTATAGATATTAATTAGATTTCTATTTTATATATAAAAGTTTATTAATATTAATAGTTTTATTTATTTAATTTTTATTATTTAGATTAGATACTCAATATAGATTTTTGATACTTTATTGGTTGTTTTCTTTTATAAAAGATAATATAGATTGAAATATCTGATTATAATATATTTCATATTATATTTTGATAATTTTGTTTTGATAAATAGTAATATAAATGATTTTATTATTTGATAATGTTTTTTTAAAATAGAATTGTATATATTGATTATTTATATAATTTGTTTGATTTTTATAATTTGAATTTTTAATTGTATAAAATTTATATCTTCTGAAAAAATCCTGGATATCTATTATTAGATATTCAAGGTTTTATCAATAAAGATAATTATTTTTATTCTTGTTTTTTGTTTATAAATGAAATATCAATTTTTATTTTTATTATATATATTTTTATTGAGTCTGTTTATTTTTAATTTTTATATAATGATAATATAATATTATATCGTTTTTAAAGAATTGAATATTTAAATTATAATAATTTTTTATTTATTGATATTATATTATAGAATATTGAATTGAAATATATTATTTGTTATTATTCAATGAATTCGATGATTCTTTGATTAAGATATTAATAAAGAACAAATTCTCTTATATTAATATTAAAAAAGTTTTGAAAAAAGAAGGAATCTTTTATATTTCATTATAATATTGAAATATTTACAAATAAATTACAATTATTTATTGATTGTTCTATTAGATTATCTTTTTATCTTTTTCATATTTGTTCTCAATCCTTTATAAATTGAAATTAATTTAGACCTTTATTATTAAAAATCCAAACCTTTTATTTGATTAAAAATCTGTTCGAAATAAAAAATATCATTTTTGAATTATTATATATTTTTTTGTTGGTTTTTTATATAAAAATTGATTTAATATTTAATAATTGTTTTTGTAATTAATATATTATTATTTCTTTTTGTAATTTGTATTTGCTTTAAAATAGATATTTGTTTGATGTTTTTTTATATAATTCCTATATATTATTTATTTGTTGTATATTCCAAAATAATAATGATTTAGTTCTTGATAATTATAATATTTATTTGAGGTAAATATTATATTATATATAATAATTTATAAAATCTTATTATTATATAATATCCTTTATATAAAGCATATATTAATTGTTTCGAAAAAAATTATTATTATTATTAAAAACGATATCTTTTTGTTTATAATATTTCTTTTTTATAGCCAAAAGGAATAATCTATATTTAATAATTTCGAATAATTTTCATTATCTAATTATATTAGGAATATTATCCTTTTAGCTTTATTTTTTATTCCAATTTCTTTTGTATACATTTTATATATTATAATAAAATTTATTAAACAACTTGTTTTTGTATTTAAGAATATTTGTTGAAATTATATATATAGATTATAACTAATTTGTAGATTATATCTTAAATATCTATATATTGAATGAGTCTCAATATTATTCTTTTTTTTATAATCTTTGCCCAGGATTTCTTTTTGTTTATTGTTTTTATTTTGTTTTCGATATTTCAAAGTTTATCTATAATCGTTTTTTATAAAGACTTTATAATTTCCAAATTGATTTGAATTTTGAAAAGTTTTTTATAATTGTTTTTAATAATATCGGCAATTTATTGTTATTTAAATATAAATATTATTAATATTTTCATTAATATATTTAATTCCTTTATAATTGTTCTTTTATAATTTTCAATTAAAACTATTTTGATATTTGATTGAAATCTCTTTATATATTCTAATTATAGAATATATAATTATCTATAAGAATCTTAAGATAATAATAATAAATCCTTTATTTCGATTCTAAGGGATTTGATTTTCTAAATATTTTTCTGAGAGTATCTGTAATATATTCAAATGATTTGCAAATATATATTTTCAAAATTCTATTTCTCACTTTTTTCGTGTTTTTCTAATATAATATATATACTAAATAGATATTACAATTATCAAAAACTAGATTATTATCGTTTTGATATATATAACAAAAAGATAGTATATAGAAATGACATAAAAAAATATTAGATAAATATATATATAAGAACAAATACAAATTATAAGTTATAAAACTAATTATTAAATATAAAATTGATTTATATATAGAAAATTTATAGAAAAATATATAATAATCCAAAAAATAATACTATATATTTCAAATAGATTTATAGTCAAATAAAGAGTTGGTACTTTTAAAATAGAAGATTTAGATTCTAATTAAAAGAAAAATAGAAATTAATAAAGAAAAGATAAAAAAGTAATTTATTAAATAAATCATTGAATAATTATAATTTATCTATAATTACTTCATTATTATAATCCTTTTTTTTCTATAACTCTCTGATATTATTATAAGAAGGATCGTTATTTATTAATATTTTAATCAAAGAGATTTCAGATTTATTAAATAATAATAAATAATATAATCTAATTCAATATCCTATAATACAATATCAACAAATAGAAAAGAATTATAATATAAATACTTAATTTCACGAAGATAATAAAGTATTATATTATCGTTATACAAGAGTTAAAAATAAATAAATTCAATAAAAGCATATATAATAAAAATAGAAATTAGCATTTTATTTATAAATAAAAGATTAAAATAAAAATAATGATTTTTATTAATAAAATCTTAAATATCCAACGATAAATATTTAGAATCCTTTTGGGAAATATAAACTATATTATAAAATAAATCTAAATGAAAAAACTATTATATTCTTCAGATTATATTCTATTTGTTCGATTGTAATTTATAATATTTATTTTTTAATTTGTTTTTTATTAATCTTTTGTAAAAAAAAATTAATTATAACTTTTCTTTTCCTTTTATTTTAAAACAATTTAATTCTTTTCTTTATTAAATTATATATAACGTGATTTATCATCGAGTGGACCACTTCAAATATATACAAAATTCGTCTTTGTGTAACCGTGCACTTTCTTCATTTAATAGTATAATTTTAAAAAAATTGAAAAAACAAAATCTCATTATATAAATATTATAAAAATCGAATTAGTTTTTAAAAATTTGAATTAATATAAGAGTT
>NGKH01000009.1:1159629-1192938 GCA_002162575.1 Sclerotinia glacialis | reverse complement strand
ATATATTGTTATTATTATTTATTATTTAACAAAAATATACTATTTTTTATCAATTGTAAATTTGATTATTAAAGAATTTATTAATTAATTTATTAATAAAATCTATTGTTTATATAACATATTAGATAATATTATATCTAATAAAGAAATATAATTCGTTTTCAAATTTTGAAGATATTTATTTGAAAAATTATCAATAATTTTGAAACACTTATTCTTTTTCTATCCCAAAATCGATAATCAAACAAAATATATCAATATTATAATAAAACAATACCTTAAAACATTTATAACCTTTTATTAAAATAATTATATTGATTAATTATTATTAATAAAATTCTTTTTGAATAATACTATTTTTGAGATTATTAATACATCCCTTTTTTTTTATCAATTATAATTTCTATTTATAATTAGATATTAAATCCTTTATATTAATTCTATCAAATTTATCTATATAATTTAAATACAAATTTCTAAAAGCCAACAAAATTATTAATTGTTTCAATATTATCTTTACAAAATTAAAAGCATTTGTTATCTAATTAATCCAAAAATACAAAAACTATACAAATAACAATTATATTAAAATATTATTATATAAAAAAAATAACAAAATATAAATTAATACAAAATATATAAAAACAAATTATTTAATGAAAAAAAAAAAAAAAATACAATAATTTATAAAAAATATTGAAAATATACAAATATACTTATTTACTCTAATTATCAATTAATTTCAAAATCTTTTTGGTTTTTTATAATTTATTGTTTCAATCCTTTTATTACTTCATTAAATTAATCAATCAAAATATAATCAACAAAACCAAATCCCAACGAAATCAAAAACATATCCTAAAATATAATAATGATATTAATAAGGAAATCGAACATTAAAAATTCAACAAAATTTTAAATTACTATAACAAAGACAACTTCTATTATCAAATCAAATAGAAATATCATTTAATATTTTAATAATTAGCTAAAAACCTCTATAATTAAAAATATACAATTGTTGTTTATTATTTTGCAAACCCAAATAAATCAAATTTATCAATATAAATAGAATTCAAAAAAATCAATTGTAAATCCTATAACAAACTTTTTAATCATTGATCAAACTTTATCAAAATATAAAAAAAACCAATTTAGATTTCTTTATCAAATCCTTATTATTAAAAAAAATATTTTATATTAATTATTGAAATATAAGTTTTCTAACAAATTTTATTTTAGATTTATTGATTTTTATAATTGTAAATTATCATTATAAAAAAAGAATACTATTATAATATTAATTATATATTCTATAATTGTCTTTTATATTTAAAACCTTTATTATTAATATATCTAATATACTCTACTTTCTTCCTTTAAATAAAACCTTTTCTTCCTATAATTCTTCTATTTTTATAATATAATATAAATCTTTACCTACTTTTTGATTATATAACTCTATTATATAATTTTATTATAATTTTATTATAACTTTACTACAATTTTACTATATAATTTTATTACAATCTTACCATTACTTTATTATCATTTTACCATCATTTTACTATAATTTTATTGTGTAACCTTATTACAACTTTACTAAAACTTTATTATAATTTTATCACAATCTTACTATAGCCTTAAACCATACCTTAACAAACCTCATCCAAGAAATCGATTTTGAAGAATATATTAAAGGATTAATTAAATCAAAAGAGAATGAAAATCCATTTCCTCAATCGGGCAAATTAAAAGATTAATCTTGATTTACAATTATAAATCAAGATTCTTTATAAAAAATTTATCTTTATAAATTAAAAGATCAATTATATCTAAAGATCCTTTATATTTTAGATCTATAAATAACAAATGTTTTAAAATCTCAACAAAAATCTTTTTTATATTTAATATAATTATCTTATTTATTAATCTTATAAATAATAGAATAATAGATTACAACTTTATTAATAAAAAAATTATTTCTAAATTCTATATACTTAGATACCTTTTCTTTAATATCCAATATTTACTCTTAATTAACGGAAAACCCTTCAATATCCCATCTCATTATATATTATTAGATATATAAATCGAAGATTATATAAAAACAAAATTATTTTATATTATAAACCTTTTTGAAAAAAACTCTATCATTTTTGAATTCCTATAACTTCAATATTATAACTCTTTGATCAATTAGATATCAATGATCTTCAAATTTATATCAATATATTGTTTTTGTTTTTATTATTTTATTATATTTATAGTTTTTAATCCATCAATAATCAAAACAAAAAACCTTCACTTCTACTAAATTACAATTGAAGATATTATCAACAAAAACCTGAAAAACCAAAAGAAAAATCCAAAAGATATAATAATAATCTTTAAACAAATAAATTAAACAAATCGAATCCAAAAGGAAAATCAATCCTCCTCCTCGAACGAAATCGAATTATATCGAAATATTATAAATAATAATATAAACAAATATATGAAAAAAATCAATTATCTTATATCAATAACAATCAAAATTCAAAAAAGATTATCCTTAAAATTCTATAAGTTTACAATTGGATTTCTACTTTTATTTATAAACGATCTTCCATTATATTATTTTTGGGATTATAAAATAAAAATTATCCCAAAATAAGAATCTCTTTATAATAAAGATTGTTTTATATTTATTACAAAACTTTAAATAATTAGAAAAAAATTAAATAATAATTTTAACAAAAGTTTCATTTAAGAATCTTGTTTTTAATCTATTATATCATTTCTTCTAATTATATATTATAGAAAATTATAAATAGAAAACAACTTTTATAATCCATTTTAGTTTATTCAAATCCTTAATAATATCATTCAGTCTTTATAATATTTTTATATTTTTTCAGAATTATATCAATTATATCCTTTTTGAATTTTTAAATAAAACTTATATTATATATCTCAATAATATTTTTATTTATTTTATAAATATTATTAATTACCAAAAGCATATTCAAAAAATTACAAAACATTTAATTAATACCAAATTACAAAACGATATTAATAAATATAAATTTCAAATAATTAGAACGAAATATCTTGATTTAATTATTACTTTTAATAATATAAAAATAGATTTTTAAAAAACAAAAACAATCTTTGAATAAAAATCATTTATTAAATTTAAAAATCTTTAATATTTTTTAAGGTTCATTAATTTCTATCAATATTTTATTCGAGATTTCTTTAAAAATATAGAACTATTGAATTGCTTTTTTTAAAAAAAGAAATTATAAAATTAATTAAATAATCAAAAAGCAACTTTTAAAACATTTAAATATTCTTTTTTTTCTATTTTAGTTCTTGTTATTTTTGATTATTATCTTAATATTATTATTAAAATAAATACTTTTGATTAGATTATAAAAAATATCTTTTTATAATATAATAAGAAAAAACATCTCCGATTTATTATATATTTCTTTACTAAATATAATATAATTAAATAATAGTAATAATAGTAAATTTATAATCGATTTGATCTATACTAAGCTATGTTATACAGACTATATAACAAACCGTTGGTTTGTATTATATAAAGTTATAAGGAAAAGTAGATTAAAATAAACTTCAAAAACCTTTAATCCTTAAAAGTTCTTTGGGTTGTCTGCGAATATTGCTTATAATGTCGAAAATTTATAATTTATAAATAATATAAAAATAAAGATAATAATTAATAATATTAAGGTTTTTAATTGAATTCGGAATAGATTGATTAATTATATATTTGTTATTTATTGTAATGTTAAAGATTATTCTTTAGTTACTTTTTTATTGTTTTGTATAGTTTTTCTTCTTTTTGTTTTTTATTATTTTCTATATATATATATTTATATATATTTTTGTATAATATAATTGATTTTAAATTTAATTGATTTAGTTTAAAGTTTTCTTTTTTCTTTGTTTGGTTTCTATATCAGATTTCTTTTGCTTTTTTTTTGTTTTCATTTTTTTTTTCTTTTTATAATATTTCATTTCAAATTAAACGTTTTTTATAATAATCATTAAAATAAATTATTATTTCGATTTTGTTTCTTTTTATATTCAAAATATAAGTATTATATGAAATGTTTATATAATTTTACTTTAGATTTTTCTTTAAAATATATTTATATAAATAATAAATTGTTACGCCGGTCCTTTCTTAGTACCGCGTCACATGACTTATAACACGTGATGGAGCTTCACGGATCTATAGCGATCCTGGAGCGCCAGAGGTCCACGACGATCCAATATAATAGAGAAATTCTGAGGATCAAATTAGAATATAAAGGTTTATATAAGAGATTAAAGATTCCATTACAATATAGAACTTTATATTCAAAAACAATCATTACTTTTATAATATAATTACAAAAATAACAAACCAGTTATTATATTACCTTATCGATTATCTATTTGAAATTTAATCTAAATCTACTTTGTGTCCAGAACTCTATAATCACTTTTATATAATCAAAAGGTTATCTTTGTAACATTTTGAGTATCATTATTGTTTCAAGTATCGAATCGATATTAATCACTCAATATAATGATTATTGGCAATATTCCACAAAGGAATCAATATATCAATATACTTTCGATAAATCAGATAATCGATAAAGACGACGATATCATTATAAAGGAATCCAGAGATATTACAATCAATGAAACCCTTAAAATAACCTTATTCGACAAATATATTGGAAACCGATAAGAACTTGAAACATTCCTATTGTAATTGAAGATATATTTTAAGTTCAATAAGGACAAGTTCATTATCAATTCAGCCAAAAGTATGTAGGCTATATTATACCTTAAAGAAGAAGCGTTTAAATAGATTCAACCTTATCTATACGATTATTTTGAATATAACAATGCGGATCGTATGTAATCAATCAAAGCAATCTTCAATACCTTTAACAGATTTAAGAAAGAGATTCGAAAAGTATTTGATAATATCAATGAAGAAAAAGTAGCTGAAGAAAAGCTATTTAATATTAAACAAACAGAATCAATTGTTAAATATATTACAGAATTCCGACGATATACAAGAATGATGGGATAGGACTCAACAATTATTATAAATTATTATTGTAAAGGATTTAAGCCAGAAGTTAGATTGGAATTCGATAGATCAATTATATATGATAATCTGAACGATTTGATTGAAGAATCTATCGAATACAATGATCAATTTTATAAGTACAAAATGAATCAACAGATTTACAAATCTCAAAAAGATCGAAATCAAAGGAAATACCAAAAGAATAAAAGTAAACAATATTATAATCTATAATGATATAAAGATTTTATAAAGTTAGATGTTATTTATAGAATATCAATCCAAAATGATTTTGAAAAGAAACGATAACGAGATAATAAATTGTATTTTGAATATAGAAAAGTAAGTTATCAAACAAGAAATTGCTGAAGCAAGAATAATATTAATATAAGAAGAAATGGATATCAAAAGAAGAAGTTCGGCAAAAGTCAATTTAATATCATTTTTATTCTTCAATTATATATAATCAACAAAGTTGATTTATTTACAAATCAATCATCAGTATATATTGAAAAAGGATCCGAGCAAGATGAACTCGAAGAAGAAGAAACCGAGAATTCATAATGATTTGAAAAAGAATCTAACCAAGGAGAGTTATAAATTATTCAAGAAATCGATGGATGGAATCGCTGCATTTGGAAGTTCGGAGATATAAATGATGGAATCCTTAATGAAGATGCCAATGTAGTCAATGTTCAAATAGAAGAAATCTATGAAGCATAATTCATTGATGAATATTGAATTCTATAATATAGAATTATTATCAATATATTCTTTATTGAAAGGATTAATTATGAATATATGAAATATTTAGGAATTGATGAGATATAGGAAATCTTTTATTATTATCTAAATATAAAGATCGAAAACAACAATGTTTTTTTATACAGAATCATAGATAATTAATATCAATTCAAAACTTAAATTATAATATCACTATTAATAATAGAAAATTTATTAAAAGTATAGAATAATATTATATCAATAACAATCTGAAAGGATATATTTATCGATAAAATAAGAAAAAGTATAGATATTACAAAATTATTGGATGAAGAAGATAAATTATAAAACTTTGTGTTTTTAGATAATGATTATTTATATTCATAAATTGATCAAAATTAATAATTGAATATAACAAATTAAATAGAACAGATTTATTGTAAAGCTAAGATAAATAGATAAATAATCTGGGTTATAATAGATTCAGAAATTACAGGAAATTTTATAGTATTAGAAGTTATGAAGTATTTGGGAGTACAATTTCAGACGAAATCGAAACTTTACCAATTGCAGTTAATTGATAGATAATTAGTAAGAACTAATGATATAATATCGCAAAAGATTCAATCAATATTGATGAGTATAAACCAATATAAAGAACTTATTCAATTTGATATTGTTTTATTTGAGAATCAATAAATCATTTTAAGAATGCTATAATTGAAGGTATACAATTTTATTATTGATTAGTCTAAAGAAACTATAAGTTTCGATTAATACACAAACAATTATATAGAATTACAAAAAATATTTGTAAGATAGAATATATATTAAAAAGAATTGAAAACGAACAATATCGATAATATAGGATATCCAGTCCAGAATCCTTTTCGAAAGGATATATCTGAATAATACCAGAAATACATAAGAATCTTCAAAGAATCAGAAACCCAATATGTTTTATCGGAATATAAATTATAAAATTACAAAATAATATTGAAGGAAGATAAAATACTAATATATACCCTAATCTATATAATATCAATTAATGAATTGAAAATATTTAAACAATATATCGACAATAATTTAACCAAAGGATAAATCAAAGAATCCTTATCCAAAGTATTAAATCCAATTATATAAGTATCTAAAAAAAATAGTATTAGAAAATTAATTATGGATTATAGAAAGCTAAATATACTTATTATAAAAAATCGATACCTACTTCCATTAACTATAGAATTGAAAAATCAATTAAATAAAACAACTATATTTACAAAAATGGATTTATATAATAGTTACTATTTGATCAAAATCAAGGAAGGTGAAGAATGGAAAACCGTTTTCAAATGTAGATATAGATTATACAAATATCAGGTTATACTGTTCAGATTAATCAATATATCAATAACATTTATATAACTTATAAATAATATATTATTAAAATATCTCGATATATATTATATATATTATCTAAATGATATCTTGATATATTCAATTAATAAAAAACAATATATTAAAGATATCAATAATATTCTAAAATATCTAACAAAATCAGATTTGTTTTGCAAATCTAACAAATACGAATTCTATATTACAGAAACAGAATTCCTAGGATTTACAATATCAGATTAAGGATTCAAGATGAATAAAGACAAGGTTAAAGCAATGCTCGAATAAAAATAACTAATTAATATAAAAGAAATATAATCCTTTTTAGGGTTCATCAATTTCTATCAATGATTTATATAAGGGTATTCGATAATTACTGTTTATTTAATTGATTTTATCAAAAAAGATCAAGGAATATTCGATTGGATTACCAAAGCAACAGAGTTATTCGAGATATTCAAATAAGTAATAATTAAAGAGCTGATATTGTTTATATTCGATCTAGAAAAGAAAATCTCTATTGAAATGAACTCTTCGGATTTTTCCATCAATATTGTATTCAATTAATCAGGCAAGGATAGGAAATAACAATCAATTATATTCTATTCCTGGAAACTATCATTAGCAGAATTAAATTATAAGATTTACAATAAAGAATTCTTAGCAATAATCAAAGTATTCAGGGAATGAAGAGTATATCTGGAAGGATCCAAATATATAATACAAGTATTTACAGATTACAAGAATTTAATCTATTTTATTATTACGAAACAATTCAATAGATAACAGATCAAATAATCGGAAATTATAATTGTATACAATTTCAGAATTTCATATATCAAAAGAACAGAAAATGCTAAAACAAATACTTTAAATCGAAAACCAAAATATCAAGAAAACAAGAATTATAAATCCTATATAATATTTAAAAAACAAAACGATTCTTTAATTTACAATATATTACAATTTGTAATTATATATAAATTAGAAGATGAACATTTTCGTATTCTAATTCAAAGATATTATAAAGTTGATACAATAACTATATATATTTTAAAGAAATTAGAATCAGGATTTATATTCAAAGATAAAATGATTTATTTCTATAGAAAGATATATATTCCGAATCATTTAACAAAGATTTTTGTAATAAAACAATATAAATTGTTAATATATAGATATCAAAGGATTACAAAAACATTTGCAAGGTTCAAAGAAATTAATTACTTTTTACAAATAAAAAAGATAATTAAAGAAATTATTAAGAATTGTAATATTTGTATTCGAAATAAATCATTACGATATACTCTGTATAATCAACTCCAAATACCAGATATATCTTTTCAATCATGAAAATCCATTATATAGAACTTTATAATCAAATTATCATTTTTTAAAGATTTTATTACAAAAGTTGAATATAATTCTATATTCGTTATAATAAAGAAATTAACGAAATTCATATATATAATATTATTCAAAAAATCATAAAATATTGAACAATTAGCTTTTATATTCTTCAAGAATATAGTTAATATATATAAAATATCAGATCAAATAATTTCAAATATAGACAAGCTTTTTACCTTTAAATTCTAGATTATATTTATAGAATTATTAAAAGTAATAAAAAAACTATTTATTTCTTTTTATTTACAAATAGATAATCAAATAAAGAGAATCAATCAAATAATAAAAGTATACCTTAAATATTATATTAATTATCAATAAAACAATTGGATAGAATTGTTATTTATAATTCAATTCGTATATAATATATCAAAAACAGAAATTATAAAGATTATATCAATATATATTAATTTCGGTTTTAATTCTAAAATATATAAAATTCCGATATTACAAAAAGCAAATACCAAATCAATCATTATTAAAATTGAACAATTTAAGGATCTTCAAAAGCAGTTATCTTTTGATTTAAAATTCATATCCTTATGTATAGCAATCTATTATAATAAGAAGTATAATACAGAATCAACATTTAAAGAAAAGAATAAAGTTTATTTGCTATAATATAATATCGATATAAAAAGATCAAGCAATAAATTAGATTATAAGAAACTAAAATTATTCAAGATTAATAAAATAGTAAGTTCTATCAATTATTGATTGAAACTATTTAATACTATGAATATCCATCCAATTTTCTATATATCCTTATTCGAATCAATATCATTAGAAACACCGAATATACTATTCATCGAAATCGAATTAATCAATCTAGAAGCTATATATAATATCGAAACAATACTAGATTATAAATATATTAAAAACAAAATCAAATATTTGATCAAATAATTGGATTATTTATATTCAGAAAACATATGGGAATTCAAGAAAGATCTCAATTGTTTTGAGAAACTATAGATATTTCATTTGCAATATTTATATCTGCTAATAAAGCCTTAAACTCTATATTGGATATCGACGATAATGAATAATCAAGGAAGTTGAAAGAAGAAGGATCATTAGGAACAATTGTTTTGATTGTTACATTTGTTTTTTTATTCTCTATATATTCCTTTTCCAATTTTTTCTTTTCTTCAAAAACATCGAGTTCATCCAAAGTATACAAATCACAATATAATATATCAGATTTACATTTTAAAAGTAAACATTTCTGTTTTCGTAAATGAAGGATTTTAGCTATCGCTTTTTCTTCTTTTTATTCTAAACAAGCCTTTTGACGATCCAAACTGTCCCAATTGCTTTCCGAAGGACTACGAACATTACAACATCAGCCTTGACGAATACATTCAGTATATCGCAAAGAATCCGAAGAAGAAACAATACATTTATGTTCTTGGCATTCGTATAAAGAATAAGAAAACATTTCAAAACCACAAGATTCGATAAAACAAATTAAATATAATCTTTCTTTTTGTTTATGAAGATTATCAGATATGTTGAATAAAGAAACAAAACTATATGAAAAACAATATAATAAATAGGGTAAAACTAATGTTATATAATGCTTAGGACAAATGTTAAAGATAAAAAGGGGATAATATTACATTGATTCTTTTTTAATACTACATTATATAATCTATAATATATAATGAAGCTTTATAGATCTATAGCGATCCTAAAGCACCAGAGATCCATGACGATCCGGTATAATAGAGAGGTCCTAAGGACCAAGCCAGAATATAAAGGTTTATATAAAGGATTAAGAATTCTATTATAATATAAAGCTTCGTGCTCAAAAACAATTATTACTTTTATAGTATAATTACAAGAATAGCAAACCAGTTACCATATTATCTTATCGATCATCTATTTGAAGTTTAGTCTAAACCTACTTTGTGTTCAGAACTCTATAGTCACTTCCACGTGACCAAGAGGCTGTCCCCGTAACATAAATATAATCGTTATTATTATAAAAAGATTATTTATTATAATATATCTGGCTTCAATTTTATATCCTACAATCCGATAATTAATGTTTTTCCTAGATTTCTTTTGGATATATAGAAATTGTAAAAGATGCCTTTAATGTTATTATTATATATAAAGCTTTCTTTGAAAATAAACATTCTAAAAGTTGAAATCTTCAGGATTTCATCGATGTTTATAATGTTTATTGTCGGAAAGTAATGCTTCACAATCCTGTTACAAATGATATACTTTGGTTTATCAATATAGATTCAATATATTAGGAATTGTACGAATTATATAATATGATTATTGCGAAAATTGTATTTGTTTTCAAAGCCAAAAATGTTGTCGACAAAGCTTTGATTTTTCTTCATCAAATCGAAGTTTTGGAAATATTGATTACGATTATAGTTTCTTTTTTGAATTATTAGAAAGTTAAAGTTGATATTCTTTTTTGTTTTAATATTTATATTAATCTCTTTTTTTAGAATAATTAATTTGATAAAGAATTTGATATTGATAATAAAATTATTGTAATAATCTTCTTTTTCGATAATATATAAGATTTTGATTTGCAAGGTTTCTAATTGAATATTGTATATTGTTTTTCGATGATTTTGGAAATTTTTTATTTTAGATATTATTAATTAATTCTAATAATAAATTATATTATAAAAGAATTTCTAATTTTATAAATTAATATATTATTATTTGTATTTTGTTTTTATTATAAATTAGATCTTTATTGAATTTAATTTTATAAGTTCTCAAAAGTTTTTGTTGTTTATGAAATATAGGGCAATAGAAAATGATATAATTAGTATTTTGATTGTATTATATATATTGATTATATATTAGGTTGATATTGGGTATTTTGTAGCTTGTAAGGAATTTGTTGAGGCTTAGTTTTTCGGTTTTGATGTTTATAATTATTATATTAAAGTTTTCATTAATCCATTATATATTATTATTCTAGCTTTCTTGATTCTGAAATCTAATAAAACAAATGTTTGTCTTTTGTATATCTTTCAGATCTTTTTTTTGTTATTTAATTTATTATTCTTTTATTATCTCTTTTTATAATATCTTTTTAATTTTATATTAATTAATAATCTTATTTATAAATAGCCTTCCTTTTGTTTTCGAGGGTTTATTGGTTATATTTAAGATATATATCTTTTCTAATATCTATTTATATTTTATTATTATTGATATAATAAAGATTTTGTAGATTCTTTTTTTAAAATAATATATACTATTTTGAACTTTTTTATATATTTATTGAATAAGTTCTTATAATTTTATTATTTGGAATTTATATTTTATAATAATTTCAAGTTCGTTTATTAAAAGATTGAGAGGTTGATATATAATTTTTATATAAAGTATTATAATCGATATTGTTTTGTATACTTTATTAATTATTCTTAAGTATTTATTCTATTATATTTGAAGATATTATAATATAATTTGTAGATTCTCTTTATAGGATTTGAAGATATATTAAATTATTATTATATATATAATGATTAAAAGTATCATTATTTTATAAATCAATTTAATATTGTATAATGATATATTTTATATTGAAATAATAATATAAATGAAAAATAATATTTGAATTTCCAATTTTTTTTAATTTTTTTTTGATATATTCTTTTCAACAAAGTTTCTTATCGATATAAAAATCAAATATTTTAATACTTTTATTCAAAGTAATTATTGTTTTGTCGAATTATAATAATGTATTCATTTTGAATTTCTTTAGGTTTTTAATTAAATAAAGTAATTGGTATTTTTCTTAAGCGAATTTTGTATTATAATAATAAGTTTAATTTTAATATTTATTATAAATTGTTTTTAGAATTCTGATTATGTTTTTCATCGATTTTTTTTAGATTAGTATATTTATATTATCTTTAAACCTAACGATATTTCTTTTTCGATATATTATAGAATAGATGTTTATTAATTCATTATTATAGAATAAAAAAAGAATCAGATTTAATAAAGAATTTTATTAAATCTTATTGTATATCTTTTATTAAAGGTTTATATAGTTATCGATTTATATATTGCTTGATTTATTTTTTAGAAAGCTTTCTATAAAGATTATCAATCAATTTGGAAATTATTTTATTTTTATTATATATAATAGATATAGATATAAAATATTATCAAATACTTTTGTTATATTGAAATTGAATAGATTTGTTATATATTCTAATATAAAATTCTAAATCGTATATATTTGTTTTATTAATAATTCAAAGATTATAATAGTGTTGTAATTTGATTAAGCCTTTATTTGATGTTTTAATAAAAGATTTTTATTTTCTATTATATGAGATAATTTTTTTGAAACCATTTTTTTCAGAAGCTTGCCAATGGTGTCGAGTAGGGTAATCGGGCAATATGATCTGATTTCTTTTTTATCTTTTTTTGTTTTATAAAATATAATTATTTTAGTTTTTTTAAATTTCTTTAAATAATATTTGATAGTTAAACAGATATTGAATAACTAGATTAATTGATTTATGATTTTTAAAAGTGTTTTCTTAATTGTATGATTTGGTATTTTCAATGGTTTTGGGGCTTTATGATTTGGGAGCTTTATTATTGTCATTTTTATATTTGTTGTATTGATAGTGAATGATATATCTAGTATAATGAGGTAATGATATTATTTATTGGAATAGTTGTTTATATTTGTCAGATTAGTCGAAAGAGGAAAGATGAAATAATGATCTTTTAGTACAAATGCTTTTCAGAACCTGTTCGGTATTATCTTTTTTTCGATCAGGAGGTCCGGGAATCAGGGTGTGATTTTGAAGAGATGATTTTTGTTTTTTGTTTAATTTTCGATATTTTATATACCTTTTTTCTTATTTGTTATTTTTATAATTTTATTATAAAAGTATAATATTATTTCTTTATTAATTATCTTTTTTTTTGTTTTATAAATTTTATTATATTTCGATTATATTATAAAGGAATTGATACTGAAGAATTCTTATTATAATGCTTTTATATATTTTATTAACATAAAGCATTTTGAGGATCAACATAATTTATTATATTTTGAAAAGTTCGAAAAGAATAAAATCTTTATTTTTGTTTTTGTAATATAGTATTGTATTTCATTTATATATTTATTAATATCCTTTTGGATATTTAATTCAAAAAAACCAGATATTTCTTCTTTTATAATTATTAAATACTTTTCTTCAATTTGGTTTATAAATGATTTCCAAAGAAGTTTTAGAGGTTGATTATAAATGATCAGATTGATAATAAATGAAATATAGAATGGTATATAATCAGAATCGAAGTCTAATTTATCTTTGCTTTTATATTCTTGAAATAGTTTAGATAATTCTTTCTTTGTTTATATCAAATTGATTATTATAGATATTAAATTTTTATTTTATATATAAAAATTTATTAATATCAATAGTTCTATTTGTTTGATTCTCATTATTTGAATTAAATGTTTAGTATAAGCTTCTAATACTTTATTAATTGTTCTCTTTTATAAAAGGTAATATAGATTGAAATCTTTGATTATAATATATTTTATATTATTTTTTAATAGCTTTATTTCGATAAATGATAATATAAACAATCCTATTGCCCGATGATATTCTTTCGAAATAAAATTGTATATATTGGTTATTTGTATAGTTTATTCAATTTCTATAATTTGAATTTCTAATTATACAAAGTTTATATCTTTTAAAAAAGTTCCGAATGTTTATTATTGAATATCCAAGGTTTTATTGATAAAGATAACTATTTTTGTTTCTGCTTTTTGTTTATAAATAAAATATCAATTTTTATTTCTATTATATATACTTTTATTGAATTTATTTATTTATAATTCTTATATAATGATAATATAATATTATATTGTTTTTAAAGAATTAAATATCTAAATTATAATGATCTTTTGTTTGTTGATATTATATTATAGAATATTGAATTGAAATATATTATTCATTATTATTTGATAAATTCGATAATTTTTTGGTTAGGATATTAATATAAAGAAGCTTTGAAAAAAAAGGAATCTTTTATATTCCATTATAATATTAGAGTATTTGTAAATAAATTGTAATTGTTTATTAATTATCTTATTAAATTATCTTTTTATCTTTTTTATATTGATTCTCAATCCTCTATAAATTGAAATTAATTTAGATCTTTGTTGTTAAAGGTCCGGACCCCTTGTTCGATTACAAATCTATTTAAAGTATAAGATATTATTTTTTAGATTATTATATATTTTTTTATTAGTTTTTTATATATGAATTGATTTTATACTCAATGATTGTTTTTGTAATTGATATATTGTTATTCTTTTTTGTAATCTATATTTACTTTAAAACAAATATTTATTCGATATTCTTTTATATAGTTTTTGTATATTATTTATTTATTATATATTCCAGAACAATAATAATTTAGTTTTTGATAATTATAATATCTATTTGAAATGAATATTATATTGTATATAATAATTCATAAGATCTCATTATTATATAATATCCCTTATATAAAGTATATATTAATTATTTCAAGAGAGGTTATTATTATTATTAAAAATAATATCTTTTTGTTTATAATATTTCTCTTTTATAATCAAAAGGAATAATCTATATTTAACAATTTCAAATAATTTTCATTTTCTAATTAGATCAGGAATGTTATTCTTTTAACTTTATTTTTTACTCCGATTTCCTTTATATACACTTTATATATTATAATAAGGTTTGTTAAACGGTTTGTTTTTATATTTAAGAATATTTATTGAAGCTATATATTATTATTGATAAAAACTTTATATCCTTCTCAATTAATTATAATTATTATATATATCTTTATTCTGATCTTTTATTAATAACTATTGTTTTAGTATTGAAGATTAATTTATTGATTAAATCTATAAGTATTTTATTATTTGTTTCCTTTATAATTGCAGCTTTTATTAAATCTAGAATGACTTTATATCCATTTGTATAAATCGTGGCCGGTTTATAGATTATACTTTGGGTGTCTGTATATCGAATAGATCTCGATATTATTCCTTCTTTTATAATCTCTACCCAGAACTTCTTTTTGTTCATTATCTCTATTTTGTTTTCGATATTTCGAAGTTTATTTATAATCGTCTTTTATAAAGACCTTATAATTTCCAAGTTGATACGAGCTTTGAAAAGTTTTTTATAATTGCTTTTGATAATATCAACAATTTATTGTTGTTTAAATATATATATTATCAATATTTTCATTAATATATTTAATTCTTTTATAATTATCTTTTTAAAATCTTTAAATAAAACCATTTTGATAATTATTTGGAATCTCTTTATAAATCCTATAATTAAGATTTATAACAATCTACAAGAATCTTAAAATAACGATAACAAATCCATTATTTTGATTTTAAAGGATCTGACTTCCCAAAAAAATTTCTAAAAGTATTTGTAATGTGTTTAGATAATTTATAGATCTATATTTCAAAAATTATGTTTCTCACTTTTTTGGTATTCATAATATTATTATAACTTTCGAATTACTAATAGAACAAATATATACGATTTGGAATTTTATACCAAGATATATAATAAACTTTCTCAATTTCAATATAATAAAAATATTCGATAACATTTTATATCTATATCTATTATATATAATAAAAATAAAACAACTTTCAAATTGATTGATAACCTTTATAGAAAACTTTCTAAAGAATAGATCAAATAGTATACAAATCGATAATCATATAAACTTCTAATAAAAAACATATAATAAAATTCTATAAAATTCCTTATTAAACCTAATCCTTTTCTTATTTTATAATAATAAATTGATAGATATCTGTTTTATAACATATCAAAGGGGAAGTATTATTGGATTTATAAACGATATAAATATATTAATTTGAAGGAAATCGATAGAAAATATAATCAGAATCTTAAAAGCAATTTATAATAGATATCAAGATTGGGTCTATTATTATAAAACAAAATTTACTCCGAAAAAATATTAATTATTTCATTTAATCAGAAACTCAAAGAAATTCAAAATGAATAAATTATTATAGTTCGGCGGGATAATAATTATCTCAAATAGAAATATTAAAATATTTGATTTTTATATCGATAAAAAACTTCGTTGAAAAGAATATATTAAAAAAATAGAAAAAAAAAATGGAAATTTAAATATTATCCTTTATTTATATTATCGCTTCGATATAAAGTATATTATTATATAATATTAAATTGATTTGTAAAACAATAATACTTTTAATTATTATATATATAACAACAATTTGATATATCCCCGAATCTTATAAAGAGAATTTATAGATTATATTATAATATTTTCAAATACAATAGAATAAATATTTGAGAATAATTAATAAAATAAACAAAACAATATCAATTATAATACTCTATATAGAAATTATATATAAACCCCTTGATCTTTTGATAAACAAATTTTAAATTATTATAAAATATAGATTTCAAATAATAAAATTATAAGAATTTATTTGGCAAGTATGTAAAAAAGTAAAAAGAAATATATATTATTTTAAAAAAAGAATCTACAAAATCTTTATTATATCAATAATAATAAAATATAAATAGATATTAGAAAAAATATATATTTTAAATATAATCAATAGATCTCTAAAGATAAAAAAAGGTTATTTATAAATAAGATTATTAATTAATATAAAACCCAAAAGATATTACAAGAAAAGATAATAAAAAAATAACGAATTAAATAACAAAAAAAGATCTGAAGGATATATAAAAGATAAATATTTATCTTATCAAACTTTAGAATTAAGAAAGCTAAAATAATAATATATAATAAATTAACAAAAGGTTTTAATATAATAATTATAAATATCAGAATTGAAAAGCTGGGTTTTAATAGATTCCTTACAAATCACAAAGTATCTAACATTAATCTAATATATAATCGATAAATATAATATAATCAAAATACTAACCATATCATTTTCTATTGTTCTATACTTTATAAACAATAAAAACTTCTAGAAACCTATAGAATTAAATCTAATAAAAATCTGATTTATAATAAAAACAAAATATAAATAATAATATAATGATTTATAAAATTAGGAATTTTTTTATAGTATAATTTATTATTAGAATTAATTAATGATATTTAAAATAAAATTTTTCCGAAATCATCAAAAAGCGATATATAGTATTCAATTAGAAATTTTGTAAATCAGAACCTTATATATTATCGAAAAAGAAGGTTGTTATAATAATTTTATCATCGATATCAAACTTTTTATCAAAATAATTATTTTAAAAAAAAGGGATTAATATAAATACCGAAACAAAGGAGAATACTAACCTTAACTTTTTAATAATCCAAGAAAGAAACCATAATTACAATCAATATCTTTAAAGCTTTGATTTGACGGAAGCGAATCGAAGCCTCGTCGACGGCATTTTTGGCTTTGAGAGTGGATACGATTTTTATGATAGTTATATTGTATCATTCGTACAACTTCTAGTACACCAGGTTTATATCAACGGGTCAGAGTATATCATTCGTAGTAAAATTATAAAGCATTGCTTTTCGACAACAGATATTATAAATATCAATAAAATCCTAAAGATTCCAATCTTTAAAATATTTATCTTCGAAAAGAGTTTTATATATAATGATAATATCAAAGGTATTCTTTACAACTTTTATATATCTAAAAAGAATTTAGGAAAAACATTAACTATCAGACTATAAAATATAAGATTGAAATTGGATATATAATAATAGATAATCTTTTTATAATAATAATGATTATATTTGTTATTTATATAAATATATCTTAAAGAAAGATCTAAAATAAAGTTATATAAATACTTTATACAATATCCACATTTTAGATATAAAAGAAGGTAAAATCGAGATAATAATTATTAGTTTTCTTAAACAGTATTATAAAAATCGTTTAGTTTGAAATGAAATATTATAGAAAGAAAAAAGGAATGAAAACAAAAGGGAAGCGAAAGGAGTTTGATATAGAAACCAAATAAAGAAAGAAGAAAATTTTAGACGAAATTAGTTGAATTTACAATCGATTATATTATATAGGAATGTGTATAGGTATATATATATAGAAAACGATAGAAAATAGAAAAAGGGAAGGCTATATGAAATAATAGAAGAATGATTGGAAAGTAATCTCTAATATTACAATGAATAACAAACGCACAATTAATCAATCCATTCCGGATCCAATCAAAGATCTCAATATTACTAATTATTATTTTTATTTTTATATTATTTATAGATTATAAGTTTTCGATATTATAGATAATATTCGCAGATAACCTAGGGAACCCTTAAAGGGTTAAAGGTTTTTAAAGTTTATTTTAATCTGTTTTTCCTTATAATTTTATATAATACAAATCAACGGTTTATCGTATAGTCTACGTAGCATAGCTTAGTATAAATCAAATCGATTATGAATTTACTACTACTATTATTAATATAAAAGAACTTTGAAAAGAAAAGGAATCTTTTATATTCTATTATAATATTAAAATATTTATAGATGAATTATAATTATTTATTGATTGTTCTATTAGATTATCTTTTTATCTTTTTTGTATTGATTCCCAATCCCTTATAAATTGAAATTGATTTGAATTTTTATTGTTAAGAATCTAAGCCCTTTATTCAATTACAAATTTGTTCAAGGTATAAAGTATCATTTTTTGAATTGTTATATATTTTTCTGTTAGTTTTTTGTATATAAATCGATCTTATATCCAATGATTGTTTTTATAATTGATATATCTTCATTTCTTTTTGTAATCTATATTTATTTTAAAATAGATATCTATTCGATATTCTTTTATATAATTCCTATATATTATCCGTTTATTATATATTCCGGAACAATAATGATCTAATTCTTGACAATTATAATATTTATTTAAAATAAATATTACGTTATATATAATAGTTTATAAAATCTCGTTATTATATAAAATCCTTTATATAAGATATATATTAGTTGTTTTGAAGGAGATTATTGTTATTATCAGAGATAATATCTTTTTATCTATAATATTTCTTTTTTGTAATCAAAAGGAATGATTTATATTTAACAAGTTCGAATAATTTTTATTTTTTAATCAAATCAGGAATATTATCCTTTTAGTATCCTTTTCTATTTCAATCTTCTTTATATATATTTCATATATTATAATAAGATTTGTTAGATAACTTGTTTTTATATTTGGGAATACTTATTGAAATTATATATTATTATTCATAAAAACTTTATATCTTTTTCGATTGATTATAATTATTTTATATCTTTGCTTTGATTTTCTATTAATAATCATTGTTTTGATATTAAGGATTAATTTATTGATTAAATTTATAAATATTTTATTATTTGTTTTCTTTGTGATTATAGTTTTTATTGGGTCTAAAATAATCTTATATTCATTTGTATAGATTATAATCGATTTGTAGATTGTATTTTAGATATTTATATATCAAATAAATCTTGATATCGTTCTCTTTTCTACAATCTTTATCCAGGATTTCTTTTTGTTTATCGTCTTCATTTTGTTTTCGATATTTCGGAATCTATTCGTAATCGTTTTCTATAAAGATCTTATAATTTCTATATTGATTTGAGTTTTAAAAAGCTTTTTACAATTGTTTTTGATAATATCAACAATTTTTCATTATTTGAGTATAAATGTTATCAATATTTTTATCAATATATTTAACTTTTTTATAATCGTTTTTCTATAATCTTCAAATGAAATTATTTTAATAGTTATCTGGAATCCTTTTATAGATCCTGTAATTAGGATATATAATAATCCGCAAGAATTTTGAAACAACAATAATGAATCCATTATATCGATTCTAAAGGATCTGATTTCTCAAATACATTTCTGGGAGTATTTAAAATATATTCAGATGGTTTGCAGATCTATATTTGAAAAATTTTGTTTCTCACTTTTTTCGTGTTTTCTTTAAATATAAATATTATCAATATCTTTATTAATATATATAATTTTTTTTTATAATTATCTTTCTATAATCTTCAAATGAAGCTATTTTGATAGTTATCTGGAATCCCTTTATAGATCTTACAATCGGGGTGTATAATGATCCGTGAAAATCTTGAGACAATAATAATGAATCCGTTATTTCGATTCTAAAAGATCTGATTTCCTAGGTACATTTCTAGAAGTATTCGTAGTGTATTCAGATGATTTACGGATCTATATTTCAAAAATTCTATTTCTTACTCTTTTCGTATTTCTAATCTTTTATATAAAACCTCAATAGATTATAATAAATACAAAATAAAAAAAACCTTATTTGATAATTTCGTTATAGAATTCAAACAATTCGTAATCAAATACAAAAAAACTAATAAAAAACAAATCATTGATTTCAAATTCAAAGTATTACAAAATTTGATTAAAGTTTCATTTAATTGCCAAAATAAATCCTTTATTATAAATATCGATATATAAATAATCTAATAACAAAATATTTATAATAATTTGAAAAAATATATTTATTTTGATAATCAACAAAAGAATTATAATTTAAATTTCAATTATAATTTCAATTATAATCAATCCAAATTATATAATAAAAAGCAAATCATTATTATTTCTTTTAAATCAGATTTTTCAAATAATTTAATATAATTAAATACCATCTATCAAAATTAATATTTTTCATTTTATTATTTCTAAAAATAATATTTCGATTTTGGTTTTTATCTTTATTGTAAGAAATTTAATTATATCAAAAATAATTACAAAAAAAACAAATCAATAAAATAAAATATAATATCAATATTAATATAAAACATATCTTTTATATCAAATATATTTTTTTCATTAATTACTTTTCTATAATTAATTAATATCAAAATTTCAAATTTCATTATATTATTATTACCTTTTCATTTCTAAATCTGTTTTTACCAATAAAATATTTTATATTATTATATTACATCTCCCCGATCCCTTTCAATTTCATTTAAGAAATTGATCTTAAAGAATATATTAAAGAATCAATTAAATCAAAAAAGAATAAAACCCTATTTTCTTAATCAAACAAATTAAAAGATTAATTCCGATTTATAATTATAAATCAAAATTCTTTATAAAAAATTTACCTTTATAAATTAAAAAATCGATTATATTTAAAAATCTTTTATATTTTAAATCTATAAATAATAAATCTTTTAAAATCTTAACAGAAATTTTCTTTATACTTAATAAGATTATTTTATTCATTGATTTTATAAATAACAAAATAATAAATTATAATTTTATTAATAGAAAAATTGTTTTTAAATTTTATATATTTTTATACTTTCTTTTCAATACTCAATATTTATTTTTAATTAATAAAAAACCTTTTAATATTTTATTCTACTATATATTATTAAATATACAAATCAAAAATTATATAAAAATAAGATTATTTTATATTACAAATCTTTTTGAAAAAAACTTTATTATTTTAGAATTCTTATGATTTTAACATTATAATCTTTCGATCAATTGAATATCAATAATCTTCAAGTTCATATCAATATATTGTTCTTATTATTATTATTCCATCAATTTCATTACATCTATAATTCCTAATCTACTGATAATCAAAACAAAAAACCCTTGCCTCCACCAAATCATAATTGAAGATATTATCAACGAAAGTTTCAAAAATCAAACAAATCGGATCCAAAAGGAAAATCAATCCCTTTTCTTAAATGAAATCGAACTATATCGAAGCATTATAGATAATAATATAAATAAATTTATAAAAAAAACCGATTACCCACACCAACAATAGCCGAAGTTCAAAAAATATTACCCCTATAGCTCTACAATCTTATAATTGGATTTTTATTTTCATTTACAAACGATCTTCTATTATACTACTTTTAAGATCACAAAATAGAAATTATTTTAGAACAAAAATCTCCTTACAATAAATATTATCCTATATCATTTATAAAACTTCAAATAATTAAAAAATAATTAAACGATAATCTTAATAAAGATTTTATTCGAGAATTCCATTTCCAATCTACTATACCATTTTTTCTAATTACAAAACCTAATAAAAGAATTTGTATTTGTTAGAATTATCGAAGATTCAATAATATTACAATTAAAAATAGATATTTATTATTATTAATTAAAGAAACTTTTAATATTTTATATCATACAAAGATTTATATCAAATTAAATATTATTATTATATTCAATAAATTATATATTACAAAAAGTTATAAATGGAAAACAATATTCACAATCCATTTTGATTTATTCGAATCTTTAATAATACTATTCGATCTTTACAATATCTCTATATTATTCTAGAACTATATCAATTATATCCTTTTCGATCTTTTAAATAAAATCTATACTATATATCTCAACAATATCCTTATTTACTCTACAAACATTAAATTACCAAAAATATATTCCAAAAATCATAAAACATTTAATCAATACCAAATTATAAATCAATATTAACAAATATGAATTTCAAATAACCAAAACGAAATATTTTAACTTAATTATCACTTTTAATAATATAAAAATAAACTTCAAAAAAAAAAACCAATTTTTAAATAAAAACTATTTATTAAATTTAAAGATCTTCAATACTTTTTAAAATTCATTAATTTCTACCGATATTTAATTCGAAATTTCTTTAAGATTATAAAATTATTGAATCACTTTCTAAAAAAAAAAATCATAAAATTAATCAAACAATCAAAAAACAACCTTTAAAATACTTAAATACTCCTTCTCTTCCATCCCAATTCTTATTATTTTTATATTATCATTAAAACAAATACCTCCAATTAAATTACAAAAGGCATTCTTTTACAATATAATAAAAAAAGATATCTCTGATTCATTATATACTTCTTTATCAAATATAATATAACTGAATATAATTACAAAATCTATAATAAAAAACTTTTGATTATTATAAAAATATTCAAAAAATAAAGATTTGAATTATACAGAATTCAAAAACCCTTCAAAATCATTATTGATTACAAAAACCTAAAATATTTTATATTAATAAAGATACTAAATCAATAACAAACAAAATAAACTGAATTCTTATTAAAATTCAATTTCTGGATTATATACCAACCCGATTATAAAGTAATCCATCGAAATATTTTAAATTATAAAACAAAAGATTATCTCAAATACATCAATCCTAATAATAATTGAATTAAAAATCATTTGCAAACAATACTCTCAAAAAGATTATTTAATACAACAATACTTAAAGATTTTATATTACAAATAAATAACAATATCAATTTCATAATAATATCAATAAATATATTTATACTAGATACTAATAAACTAATCGATAATCTAATTAATCAAATATATAAATTATTAAAACTAATCATTACTATAAGAAATATATTTCGAAATATATTTATTTATATTTAATTTATAATCATCTACAAAATCCTTCAAATTGTTTTAAAGGATTATAAATTAATCAATAATAAAATCTTTTATTATAATTATTTATTCATCCTTTCTTTTATTGAATTCTATATATAAATTATATATCGAATCTATTCTACCGGATCCATAAAATATCTTGATTGAATCAAAACTATCAATCTTATCTCTTATATATATTAATAATCTAAAATAACAAAAGAAATTGAAATCTTTATATAAATCTATTAATTATACTTCCGAATCAAAGCCTTTCATTTTACTATATCTGAATTCCTTAAATCTTTATTAATACTATTTCGCTTTTAATTCAATATCTCAATCGATTATATTATATTATTATCAATCAATAAATATTATAAAAAGAAATATCAATATATTATCATTATTATTTATCATTTAACAAAAATATATCATTTTTTATTAATTATAAAATTGATTATTAAAGAATTTATCAATTAATTTATTAATAAGATTTATTATTTATATAATATATTAAATAATATTATATTTAATAAAAATATACAATTCATTTCCAAATTCTAAAAACATTTATTTGAAAAATTATTAATAATTTTGAAATATTTATCTTTATTTTATTTTGAAATCAATAATTGAAAAAAATATATTAATATTGTCACGGCGCCAACTATATGTTCTGTAGTTACCCTTCGTGTCTAAGGCCCCCATCATTAATATACCTAACGTACTCTACTTTCTTCCTATAAATAAACCATCTTTTTCTTATAGTTCTTCTACTCTTATAATACAATATAAGTCTTTATTTACTTTTTGATTATACAACTTTATTATATAACTTTATTATAACCTTATTATAATTTTACTATTATTTTACTATAATTTTACTATATAACCTTATTACAACTTTATTATCATTTTACTATCACTTTATTATAATCTTATTATATAATGTTATTACAATTTTACTATAACTTTATTATAACTTTATTACAATCTTATTATAATTTTATTACAATCTTACTGTAGTCTTAAACTGTGCCTTGACGACTTTACTACAATCTTATCGTGTAACCTTATTATAATCTTATTATTACTTTACTACAACTTTATTATATAATCTTATTATAATCTTATTATAATCTCATTATAAGCCTTGAACCGTGTCTTAATAATAATGAATTTGTAATCGATTCGATTAATTCAAATATAGTTTATATAATTATAAAATATATAATATTTAGATTATTAAATAAATTTATAAAGAATAAAACATCTGTTTCGGTAAAATTAAGAATATAATTCAAAAATAAAAATTATAAAAATAGATTAAATATAGATACTTAATTGGTTATCTTTATAATTCTTATAATTGTAAAGTAATTTTGTAAAGTTCTTAAAAAGTAATAATTAAAATATATAATAGATCAATAATAAATATAATCGATATAATCAAAGTATGATTTCGGTAGGTTTTTTTTGATATAAAATTATAATAGTGTCACGGCGCCAACTATATATTTTATAATTACCTTTCGTACTTTAGACCCTCATTATTAACGTACTTAATATACTCTACTTTCTTTCTATAAATAAACCCTCTTTTTCTTATAGTTCTTTTATCTTTATAATATAATATAAATCTTTATCTATACTTTGATTATACGATCTTATTATATAACTTTATCATAACTTTACTATAACTTTATTATAACTTTATTGTAATTTTATTATTATTTTATTATCATTTTACTATTACTTTACTACAATTTTATTGTGTAACCTTACTACAACCTTACTATGATTTTACTACAACTTTACTATAACTTTACTACAATTTTATTATAGCCTCGAATTATATCTTGATAGTTTGTATTATCAATATAAAAGCCATTACAGCTCTATATCAGAAATACCTTATCGAAACCAGATCTCGATTATATCATCTATTATACCCATTGCCAATCTGTCGAATATCTTAACCATCGTTAATTAAACTCTACAAAAATCGGTTTGTATCTATAAGAAATTATAAAAATAACTGATCAAATATCTATATCTAATTTATTTCTATTATCTTTGTTTTTGAATTATATTATTAATAATATCGAATTATATATCTTTATATATATAAACTTGTTTATCAATTCAAATATTATATATTTTGTAATTGTATAAATTATATTCGATTCGATCGAATCAATTATAAGTTTATTACAAACTCAAATTATTGTAATACAAATCCAAATTATCAATATTATATCCTAAACCACCAATATACAATCAAAGTATATTATATAAGAAATTACAATTGAATTATTGAAAACAGTATTCTATAATAATTTATAAACCTTATTTTATCGAAAATACCTTATTATCTTTGATAAATTCAATAATAATAAACAAAATATTATAAAATAACAAAATCAATATATAATATTTTATAATACAATTAATCGTTGCTTAACTATAAATTATAAAAACAAATCGAAATTCCAAAAGATCACTTTTTTATTAATTTATTTTTTGGCTTTGTTTATACAAACAATCAAATATACTTCAATATAATCATTGATAATCTATATAATTCCGATCTTTGATTTTCCAAATAATATATAATAATTAGTATTTGATATAAATTGAATAAATAATACTAAACTCTTAATCTTTTACATAAAGCTTTAATAAATTATAATAAATACAAAATAAAGAAAAGCTTATTCAATAAGTTTATTACAAAATTCAAACAATTTGTGATCAAATACAAGAAAACCAATGAACAACAAATTGTTGATTTCAAATTCAAAGTATTACAGGATTTGATTAGGATTTCATTTAATTATTAAAATAAATCTTTTATTACAAATATTAATATATAAATAGTTTGATAATAAAATATCTATAATGATTTAAAAAAATAATTTATTTCAATAATCAATAAAAGAACTATAATTTCAATTTCAATTGTGATTTCAATTGTAATTATCCTAAATTATATAATAAAAAACAAACTATTATCATTTTTTTTAAATCGAACTCTTTAAACAATTCAATATAATTAAATACTATCTATTAAAATTAATACCCCTTATTCTATTACTTTCAAAAATAATATTTCGATCTTGATTTCTGTTTTTATCATAAAAAACCTAATTATATCAAAGATAATTATAAAGAAAAACAAATCAACAAAACAAAATATAATATCAATACTAATATAAAATATATCTTTTATATTAGATATATTCCCTTTATCAATTGTTTTCTTATAATTAATCAACATCAAAACCCCAAATTTTATTATATTATTATTATTCTTTCGTTTTTGAATTCATTTCCATCAACAAAACATTTTATATTATTATACTATATCTCCTTGATCCCTTTCAATTTCATCTAAGAAATCGATCTTGAAGAATATATTAAAGAATCAATTAAATCAAAAAAAAAAAGTCTATTTCCTTAATCAAACAAATTAAAAGATTAATTTTAATTCATAATTACAAATTGAAATTTTTTGTAGGAAATTTATCTTTATAAATTAAAAAATTGATTATATTTAAGAATCCTTTATATTTTAGATCTATAAATAACAAATCTTTTAAAATCTCAATAGAATTTTTTTTTATATTCAATATAATTATTCTATTTATTAGTTTTATAAATAATAAAATAACAAATTATAGCTTTACTGATAAAAAAATCGTTTTTAAATATTATATGTCTATATACTTTCTTTTTAATACTCGATATTTATTTTTAATTAATAGAAAACTTTTCAATATTCTATTTTATTATATATTGTTAAATATATAAATCAAAGATTATATAAAAACATGATTATTTTATATTATAAATCTTTTTGAGAAAAATCCTATTATTTTAAAACTCTTATAACTTCAATATTATAATCTTTCGATCGATTAAATATCAATAACCCTTAAGTTTATATCAATATATTGCTTTCGTTATTGTTATTCTATTAACTTTATTATATTTATAATTCCTAATTCATCGAAAATAGAAAACCCTTGCCTTTATCAAATCATAATTGAAGATATTATCAATAAAAGCCTTAAAAACTAAACAAATTAGATCTAAAAGAAAAATCAATTTTTTTCCTTGAATAAAATCGAGTTGTATTAAAATATTATAAATAATAATATAAATAAATTTATAAAAAAACCCGATTGTTTTATATCAATAATAATCGAAATTCCAAAAAAAACTATCTTTATAATTTTATAATTTTATAATTGGGTTCTTATTTTTATTTATAAACGATTTTCTATTATATCGTTTTTGAAATCATAAAATAGAAATTATTCTAAAACAAAAACTTTCTTATAATAAAAGTTATTCTATATTACTTATAAGAGTTCAAAAACACGAAAAAAGTGAGAAACAGAATTTTTGAAATATAGATCTGCAAACCATTTGAATACACTACAAATACTCTTAGAAATATACTTAGGAAATCAAATCTTTTAAAATCAAAATGATGGATTTGTTATCGTTGTTTCAAGATTCTTGTGGATTATTATATATTCTGATTATAGGATCTATAAAGGGATTTCAAATGATTACCAAAATAGCTTCATTTGAAGATTACAAAAAGATAATCATAAAAGAATTAAATATATTAATAAAAATATTAATAATATTTATATTTAGATAATAACAAATTGTCGATATTATCAAAAACAATTATGAAAGGTTTTTCAAAATTTGGATCAATCTAGAAATTACAAAGCCTTTATAGAAAACGATTATAAATAAACTTCGAAATATCGAAAACAAAATAAAGATAATGAACAAGAAGAAATCTTGGGCAAAGATTATAGAAAAAGGAATAATATCGAGATCTATTCGATATATAAACATCTAAGATATAATCTACAAATCGATTATAATCTATATAAATGAATATAAGGTTATTTTAGACCCAATAAAGATTATAATCATAAAGGAAATAAATAACAAAATATTTATAAGTTTAATCAATAAATTAATCCTTAATATCAAAACAAAAATTATCAATAAAAGATCAGAATAGAGATATATAATAATTATAATTAATCGAGAAGGATATAAAGTCTTTATGAATAATAATATATAATTTCAATAAGTATTCCCAAATATAAAAGCAAGCTGTTCAATAAACCTTATTATAATATATAGAGTGTATACAAAAAAGATCGAAATAGAAGATGAAATTAAAAAGATGATATTCCTGATCTGATTAGAAAATGAAAATTATTCGAAATTGTTAAATATAGATCAAAAGATATCATTTCTGATAATAACAAGAACCTTTTTTGAAACAATCAATATATATTTTATACAAAGAATACTATAAAATAACGAGATCTTACGAATTATTATATATAATACAATATTTATTTCAAATAAATATTATAATTATCAAAAATTAGATTATTATTATTTTAAAATATATAATAAATGAATAATATATAGGAATTATATAAAAGAATATTGAATAAATATCTGTTTTAAAGTAAATATAAATTATAAAAAGAAATAACGATATATTAATTATAAAGGCAATTATTAAATATGGAATTGATTTATATATAAAAAACTAATAGAAATATATATAATAATCCAAAAAATAATATTTTATATTTCGAACAGATTTACAATTAAATAAGAGGCTTGGATCTCTAACAACGAAGATCCAAATCAATTTCAATTTATAAGAGATTAAAAACCAATATAAAAAAGACAAAAAGGTAATTTAATAAGATAATCAATAGACAATTGTAATTTATTTGCAAATACTTCAATATTATAATAGAATATAAAAGATTTCTTCTTTTTTCAAAGTTTCTTTATATTAATATAAAAGAGTTTGCTTTTCATTAATATCTTAATCAAAGAATTATCGAATCTATCAAATAACAATGAATAATACACTTTAATTCAATATTCTACAATATAATATTAATAAACAAAAGATTGTTATAATTCAGATATTCAATTTTCTAGAAACAATATAATATTATATTATTGTTATATAAGAATTAGAAGTAAATAAATTTAATAAAAATATATATAATAGAAATGAAAACTGATATTTTATTTATAAACAAAAAACAAAGATGAAAATAACTATTTTTATTAATAAAGCTTTAAATATTCAATAATGAATATCTAAAACCCTTTTGAGAGATATAAACTTTATACAATTAGAAATTCAAATTATAGGAATTGAACAAACTATACAAATAATCAATATATACAATCTTATTCTAAAAGAAACATTATTGAATAATAGAACTATTTATATTATTATTTATTGAAACAAAATTATCAAAGTATAATACAAAATATATTATAATTGAAGATTTCAATCTATATTATTCTTTATAGAAAAGAATGATTAATAAAGTATTAAAGATTTATATTAGATATTTAATCCAAATAATAGAAATCAAACAAATGGAATTATTGATATTAATAGATTCTTGTATGTAGAACAAAGGTTTAATATCTATAATAATTGATCTAATATAAACAAAGAAAGAGCTATTTAAATTATTATAAAAATATAAAAGTAGAGATAAGCTAGATTTTGACTACGATTATATATTATTCCATATTTTATTCGTTATCAACCCGGGTATTTACAATCGACCCCCAAAACTCCTTTGGAAATCATTTATAAGCCGAATTAAAGAAGAATATTTAATAATAATAAAAGAAAAAGTATCTGATTTTTCTAAATTAAATATCTAAAAGGATATCAACAAATATATAAACGAGATATAATATTATATTATAAAAATAGAAACAAAGATCTTACTCTTTTTGAATTTTTCAAAATATAATAAACTATATTGATCCTCAAAATATTTTATATTAATAAAATATATAAAAATATTATAATAAGAACTCTTTATCATTAATTCCTTTATAATATAATTGAAATATAATAGAATCTATAGAATAAAAAAAAAGATAATTAATAAAGAAATGATATTATATTTTCATAATAAGATTATAAAAATAATAAATAAAAAAGAAGATATATAAGATATCGAAAAATAAGCAAAGAACAAGAATCATTTCCCTAAGATTATATCCTAATTCCCAGATTTTTTGATCGAAAGAAAGATAATATCGAATAGATTCTGAAAAACATTTGTATTAGAAAATCATTATTTCGTTTTTCCCTTTCCAATTAATCTGATAAATATAAACAATTATTTCAACGAATAATATCATTACTTTATTATATTAAATATATCATTTATTATTAATATAATGAATATAAGAATAACAACAATAAAGCTCTTAAATTATAAAGCCCTAAGATTATCGAAAATACCAAATTATATAATTATGAAAATATTTTTGGAAATTGTAGATCAATTAGTTTGGTTGTTTAATATTTGTTTAATTATTAAATACTATTCGAAGAAATTCAAGGAAACTAAAACGATTATATTTTATAAAACAAGAAAAAACAAAAAAGAAATCATATTATATCATTTGATTGTTTTATTTGATATTATTAATAAGCTTTTGAAGAAAATAGTTTCAAAAAAAATATTTTATATAATAAAAAGCAATTTTTTATTATTAAAACATCAAATAAAGATTCGATTAGATTATAATATTATTATAATTTTTAAATTATTAATAGAACAAATATATATAATTTAGAATTTTATATTAGAATATATAACAAATCTTTTTAGCTTCGATATAATAAAAGTATTCGATAATGTTTTATATCTGTATTTATTATAGATAATGAAAATAAAACGATTTCCAAATTAATTAATAATCTTTATAGAAAGCTTTCTAAAGAATAGATCGAATAGTATATAAATCGATAATTATATAAGCCTCCAATAAGAAGTATATAATGAGATTCTATAAGGTTTCTTATTAAATTTAATATTTTTCTTATTTTATAATAATGAATTAATGAATATTTACTTTATAATATATTGAAAAGAAAGTGCTATTGAGTTTATAAACAATATAAATATATTAGTTTGGGGGAAATCGATGGAAGATACAATCAAGATTCTGGGAGCAATTTATAATAAATATCAAGATTGGGTTTGTTATTATAATACAAAATTCGTTTTGGAAAAATACTAATTACTTTATTTAATCAAAAACTTGAAGAAATTCAAAATGAATATATTATTGCAATTTGGCAAAACAATAGTTGTTTTGAATAGAAATATCAAAATATTTGATTTCTATATCGATAAGAAATTTTGTTGAAAAGAATATATTAAGAAAATGGAAAAAAAATTGGAAATCCAAATATTATTCTTTATTTATATTATCGTTTCGATATAGAGTATATCATTATATAATATTAAATTGATTTATAAAACAATAATACTCCCAATTATTATATATACAATAGCAATTTAGTATACTCCCAAATCGTATAAAAAGAATTTATAGATTATATTATAATATCTTTAAATATAATAAAATAATTACTTAAGAATAATTAATGAAATATACAAAGCAATACCAATTGTAATACTTTATATAGAAACTATATATAAATTTTTCGATTTCTTAATAAACAAATTCCAAATTGTTACAAAATATAGATTTCAAACAATAGAATTATAAGAATTTATTCGGCAAATATATAAAAAAATATAAAGAAGTATATATTATACCAAAAAAAGAATTTGTAAATTCTTTATTATATTAACAAAAATAAAATACAAATAAATATTAGAAAAGATATATATCTTAAGTATAATCGATAAACCTCTAAAAATAGGAGAAAAGTTATTTATAAATAAGATTATTAATTGATATAAAGTTAAAGAGATATTATAAAAAAAGATAATGAAAGAATAACGAATTAAATAATAAGAAAGAATCCGGAGAATATATAGAAAATGAATGCTTACTTTATTAGATTTCAGAATCAAGAAAGCTAAAATAACAATATATAATGAACTAACAAAAGGTCTTAATATAATAATTATAGATATCAAAATCAAAAAACTAGGTTTTAATAGATTCCTTATAAGTTATAAAGCATCTAATATTAAACTAATATATAATCGATATATATAATATAATTAAAATATTAATTATATTATTTTCTATTGTTTTGTATTTCATAAACAACGAAAACTTCTAGAA
>NGKH01000009.1:1131370-1149005 GCA_002162575.1 Sclerotinia glacialis | reverse complement strand
TATACTAAATAATATTATATTTAATAAAGGAATATAATTCATCTTCGAGTTTTGAAGATATTTATTTGAAAGGTTATTAATAACTTTGAAATATTCGTTTTTATTTTATTTTGAAATCAATAATCAAACAGAATATATTAATATTATAATAAAATAATATCTTAAAATATTCATGAACTTCTATTAAAACGATTAAATTGATTAATTATTATTAATAGAATTCTTTTTGAATAATACTACCTTTAAGATTATTAGTATTTTTTTTTTGTCAATTATAATTTCCATTTATAATTAGATATTGAATCTTTTATATCAATTCTATCAAATCTGTTTATATAGTTTAAATATAAATTTCTAAAAACCAACGAAATTATTAATTGTTTTAATATCATCTTTATAAAACTAAAAGTATTTGTTGTTCAATCAATTCAAAAATACAAAAATTATATAAACAATAATTATATTGATATATTATTATATAAAGAAAATAACAAAATATAAATCAATATAAAAAATATAAAAATAAATCATTTAATGAAAAAAAACAATAATAAATAAAATAATTTATATAAAATATTGAAAATATATAAATATATTTGTTTGTTTTAATTATTAATTAGTTTCAAAATCTTTCTGGTTTTCTATAATTTATTATTTTAATTCTTTTATCGTTTTATTGAATTGATCGATCAAAATATAATCAATGAAATCAAATCCTGACGAAATCAAGGATATATTCTAAAATATAATGATAATATTAATAAGAAAACCGAATATTGGGAATTCGATAAAATCCTAAACTATTATAATAAAGACAGATTTCATTATCAAATAAAATGGAGATATTATCCAATATCTTAACAATCAATCGAAGACCTTTATAATCAAGAATATATAATCGTTATATACCATTTTGCAAATCCAAACAAATCAAATCTATCAATATAAATAGGATTCAAAAAACCAAATATTATTAGCCAAACTCTATCAAAACGCAGCAAAGACTAATCAAGATCCCTTTATCAAATCTCTATTATTAAAAAGATATATTTTGTATTAATTGTTGAAATATAAGTTTTCTAATAATTTTTATCCCAAATTTATCGATTCTTGTAATTGTAAATAATCGTTATAAAAAGAGAGTATTATTATAATATTAATTATATATTCTATAATTGCTTTTTATATTTTAAATCTTTATTATTAGTATATTTAATATACTTTACTTTCTTTCTATAAATAGACTGTTTTTTTTATAATAATTTTTCTATCTTTATAATATAATATAAATCTTTATTTATATCTTGATTATATAATCTTACTATATAACTTTATTATAACTTTATTATAACTTTATTACAATTTTATTATATAACTTCATTATTACTTTATTATTATTTTATTACAATCTTATTATATAATTTTATTATAATTTTATTATTACTTTATTATTACTTTATTATTATTTTATTACAATCTTATTATATAATTTTATTATAATCTTATTACGACTTTATTATAACTTTATTATAACTTTATTATAACTTTATTATAACTTTATTATAATCTTATTATAGCCTCGAATTATATCTTAATAAATAGCTTTTATATAGATGATATAAATTATTAAAATATAGATTAAAGTTTATAATAAAATAATAATAAAATTATAATAAAATAATAATAAAATTATAATAAAATTATAATAAAATTATAATAAAATTATAATAAAATTATAATAAAATTATAATAAAATTATAATAAAATTATAATAAAATTATAATAAAATTGTAGTAAAGTTATAATAAAATTATAATAAAATTATAATAAAGTTATAATAAAATTATAATAAGATTATAATAAAGTTATAATAAAATTATAATAAGATTATAATAAAGTTGTATTATTAAAGTATAAATAAAGATTTATATTATATTATAAAAATAAAAGAATTATAAAAGGAAAAAGTTTTATTTATAAAAAGTAAAATATATTAATAATAGAAGCTTTAAATACAAAAAGGCAATTATAGAATATATAGTTGACGCTATAATAATTATTTGATTTGGTATAATTATTGATTTTAATTTATTTAATATTATTTACAGAAGTTATTAATATTCTTACTCAATGTTCAGACCACCCAGATATTATATTTCAGCATCCTAGAGGATGTAAGAAAATAATTCAAACTATTAATTAATAAGCATCTATAAAAATAATAATAATATCATTATATACCTCCATTAGTTCCTCCGTGCCCAAAAATTAAGAGGTTTAAATAATCATCAAGTTAAAAGTTGGTGAATCAGGGGTAACCTCGATAATAGCTGGACCAGAAATGATGTTGTCATCAGTCAATTTGCCCGATTTATCTTTGGTCAAGAAGGCGTAACTTTGTCCCGAGATGGACATTGGAACGGCACTCATGATCAAACCATCACTGCCGACTTGGCTTTCAACGGCGATAGCATCGAGTCCGCTAACGAAGGTAGTGTAGAAAATTCCCGAAGGAATAGTCTCCGGTACCAGCGCAATATTGGCACCTGGTGCAGTAGGCAAGCCGGACTTGAGAGCAAGAGGCGAGTAGGCCATTACAGGCAACGCGGCATTGGTGGATGGGCAAGAGACAATAAAAGATGAGGCGATGGAGTAGACGGCGTTGAGCCCAAGAGGTGTCGCAAGGGGGTTAGCCATTGGAATCTCTCCATTCGCGTTACGTTCAGTGGATTGATGAAGAGCTTCCGTGGCAAGGATAGAAGCAGCTGCGGTGAGGTAGGCCTTTATTGTAATATCGGCTGCTGCTCCGAGGTATGCGGAAACACCAACACCTTCGATGACCGAAGCGAGAGCGACAAATGACTTTGGATCGGTGAATGGGAACTTGTATTCACAAGCTTCAACAGGGGCCGCACCTGCAGCGGTAAGACCAGTCTGAAGATAGACAACGTGGGCCTCTTCGTCATGCGCAATGAATTTTAAGTGGTTGTAGAAGGAAGACGAAAAATTTGCGTCGAGCCACATCTGTTCTGGCATTTCAGAGAGAGCTTTTTTATAGAAAGCATTTTCAAGATGCTCCAAAGTCAAGGCATATTGAAGGATATCTGCGTCGGTTGGCCCTGCCTGTCTTTTGGTTGGAAGAGTTGAAGCAGGATCCAAGATGCTGGCGATAGCAATGAACGTGGTGACAGAGAAAAGCATGATGGGTTTGATTGGTGGGAAGATAGATTGTGGTTAGACAATTGTTGGATGTAGACTGGACAGTGAAGAGAGATTGTGTTTAGACAATTGTTGGATGTAGTATGACTGAACAATGAAGATAAGTACCAAGTTGATTACTTGTTGATCAGAGAATGATATCGATGGGAGGGAAAGTCAAATATATATAGGGTTGAAAGGTTCCACGATGATGGGAGACTTCTGTTCGGACCTTGACCTTTCCGAATGATTCATTCGTTCCTGAGCTATATGTCTCACTGTAGACCTACCAAGAAAATAAAGTTGATCGGCAATACGCCAGGCCGCGAAACTAGTTGAAAATCTTTTCACATACGGGGAAATGGGGGAAATGGCGAGATGCTGTTGAAGAGATAGGATTGGTTCTCAATCAATCTCTCAATCTCTCAATCTCCCAATCTCCCAATACCTCAAATGATCACCCGCCTTTGTTCATTTTGTTCATAACCCAATGTTATCTTAGCCATGCATGCCATAACATAGCTTTCCCAACCTCCTGCCCTTGACGTTCCCAGCCGCCCTTGACGTTTCCAGCCAGACACGCTCTAGATGCAATAATATGCGTGGAATGATATCGATCGCATTGCCCATTTGGTATCGATCATATCACCCATTTGGACCGGCTCAAGTAGTTCCCGAAGCTTGTGAGAAAGTTGGAATGAGAGCTTAAAAGTCATGATGATGATGATGATGATGATGATGATTACAAATGTTGGCAGTGGCAACAACCTGCAGGCACTTGGCAACTTCCCATACAGACCATGTTGACCTTTTTGACCTTATTTATCGACCTTTTTGACCTTATTGACCTCATTGATCCCAAGAAAGTTGGAACCTTTTCAATGTCGGAAGAGGCTCCATCCGAACTATCAATATTAGCCTAACTTTATCGAGGTTAGTGGCACTAGTACTACGGTAGCACAAATGCTCCCACTAACACTAGCGTCGAAAATCCCCCGATTCAGGATGTACAGTACGGAGTAAATACGGAGTAGTACTCTTTTATATGGATACTCTTTATACCAGAAATTGGACTGTGATGAATAAATTCTACCCATTCATAGTTCTATGGCAAGTCGCGAGAATAAAAAAAGAAAAGAAAAGGAAATGTCAAAAAAGATAAAAAAAGATATAAAAAAAAAAGAATAAAAAATTAGATCCGAAGTTTTTGATTATAAGATTTTCATTCAACAATTTCAGCTTCGGCACCTCTTCTTTGATCTCCAATATGGCTTTCGCGGCATTATCAGCGGTATTATCAACCTCATTCTGACGAACCTTGTTCTTCTCTTTTGTATTCAAAACTTCGTCTAGAGTCAAAGAATTCCTTCTCTTTCATCCCAATCTTATTCTCCGACTCTGGTTTAAGAAACACACCCCTTTTGCGCCGTGTCGAGGGTCATCTATTCTTCCTAGATTGAGTCTTTGGTTCGCCACCTTATCTATTTGCTAAGCCGCGTGTAAATTGAGTCCAAGTATTTACACTGCTCCTTTTCGATTCATTTCTACTTACAAGCCCTCTACATCCGGTTGATCTTTGCATCGTGCGAGTGGTGGCTTAGGTAGGTACAACTGGGCTGATTAGTCGCCATCAATGAATGGGTTTGGCGGAAACACGGGTTGCTTTTCGCGCGGTCGTTGTTAGACAAAGTCGTTGTTTCGCCAGTGACTGTGATAAGTTCTGATGTCTTATGATGTTAGAACGCGCTACAATACTTGGACCCTTGACACGACATGAGATACTGAGGCAGATACTCTATAAATATCAATTGGATGTTTCTGCTGGACAACATTAGATGCGATGGGGCGGTCGACGCATACTCATGGCAGTTGATCACACAGTTTTCTGGACCTTCGGTTGGCAAGTGGGTTCTCGCCTTACAACGACGAAGGTGAATTTGTGAAGATAGGGTTGAAACTTAAAGGAAATCTAACATGTTATTTGTTTATTGAGAGTAAAACCGGAGGGGTTATCAGAGCAGCATACAAATGTAGGGATCGCCGGTGAAGAATGGAGGAATTGTGATGGCTAACAATCACCCATACAAACGTGATATCGACGGAGGTACCACGGAATTATATCCCAGAGTAAACTCCCTGACCTTTGGTAGGCCCATTGATAATTCTCTTTGGATTTCGAAATTCACTCGGGGATTGTGGGTTAGTCGCATATCTAAATGCTTCACTTGAAGCATATCATCTCATCAAACTGACCTGGTATAGCGGAGTATTGCGCTATGTTAGCCACGCAAATATCATGTGCAGCTGCATCTATGTAAGGCCATATAATTCAACTTGTATTCCAAAACAACCGGAATGAGGTAAACTAGATACTAAAACTATTCTAGACAATGAAACACTGTTATCCCATGCACATCCTGCTGTGGTTCAGATGTCATGTTCATATGGCACAGCAACAACGTAATTGATATCAGAACAAGATTTTATCTCATACTCCATCATGAAGTGTCGAGCCATTGAAGTTGAAGCCCGGTCACCTTTACATTTCAATAAAAATTTGAAAAGGATACCAGCAGTTACACCTCAATGTTAACTTGCCGGTTCCTTGAGCCTCCAAAGCGAGTTCCGCCTACCCTTGTTGATCGAGATCCTCTATCAACCCCACCGAGTCTTTTATAGGTAAACGCAGTGAAAGTAAATGTCTTTGATTTTAGTTTCGGAATAATCGCACCAGATAGATAAAGTACCGCACTACATGTCTTCCTTCAAGATTTCAACTCCATTTACCTGCTGCACCTTTATTTTTTATCCGGCGGTAGCATTCCCTAGATAGTAGCATTAAGAAAAATATTATGTCCGTGCCATGCTACCAAATCATTGTAAAGCGTCCCTTGATCCTTATTTTTTCTCGCCTGAAGAAGACACCATGGTCATCAAGATTGGCATTTTGAAAACCTCATAGATTGTCCGAAATGAACAACATCCATGCGTGCTTTGAAACCCTGCCCCAACTGCGGGGTGTACACCCGAGGTATATTCAATCATGTAAGTTACTATATATGAAGCCTGGAAAGTAACAGATTTATTGTGCTGTCGTTGATGCACTGGTATGAAATCATGACATACTGAGGTCTCGAAACCAGATGTCTCGTGGTGACTCGTAATCGGTGCTTCGTAATTAGGGTTTGGTGCTCTCTGGTCACAGGAAGTGTGGCCATCGGATTTTTTTTACACGCGTAACTCAAGGCGATCACAGAAAGCCTGATTCGGCCAATACCCTGTTGTTTGTGTAAGTATGGGTCTATCTTCTGTTCTACGTTGAGATAGAGGTTCGAAATTACCAAATTTCAGGAGCCCGTAACGTACCTGACTATCTTTTCGTCCTCACGCTCTCGTGGCTCGACCGCTAAACTCTTCTCATACATCTCATGTACATCTCCCGCAGCTTGCATATTGCTCAATATATACTCCTGGAGTTCCGGAACCGGTTGCAAGCCATATGGTACATTTTGATATTGCTGAATGTCGCGAATGACTTCAGCTGTCTTTGCTCGTTTGGCAAAGTTGATCAACGTAGTCTTCTTGATGATAGAGGGTATACCATCCTCGATGAATGTAAGATCAGTCAGATACACACCTGTAGATATTAGCTTGTCACGGTACATCAGGCAACTAGAACTTACCAAAGAAGGGTATGCATGGAGGATTGGCAAGATGCAAACTCTCTCGATATTCTCCAAAATTTTTTGTGCTGCCCATAAGGCGACGCATAGTTTCCAATACTGCAAAGGTTTTGGCAGGTACTTGATCCCAGGTTCTCTTTAATCGATGGATTGGTGCCGTACCAAGGGCAGAAATGATGGAAGTGAGAGTTGAGTAGTTGTTCAAAGCACGGCATTTCTAGAACTGGTTAGGGAGAGTGAAGATGAGTCGGTAAGAGGTACGACTTACATCAGCAACAAGGACAAAATGTTTGATGACCACAACTCGCTTTTTGACATCGAGTTGCGTCAAAATCATCTCAGCAACCCAGTTCGTTAGCTGATTAGAATGTAAGATCAACGCCTTGACGTTCGGTGCAGGCTCAGGGTCGTTCTCGCCGACTTTCTTCTGCCAAGTTTTATTCAAGCATTCTGTGGGTTTGATCTTCCCATAAAGCCTCGACTCGACAATGGTAAGTTGACGTGCAAATTCCGTCACATCAATATCTAAAAATTTAAGCTTCTTCATATTTTTGGGCATGATTGGCTGGGGCGTGGAATGGTTCAAGGTCAATACCAAACGTTTGGCTGTAGCTTCCTGTCCCCGCAACCGTTGTTCTAACAGAGTCATCAACGAACCGGACCCTGGTGTTTCCGTAGCTTTCACAGTATCACGGGCAAATGTGTAGACGTTGGCTATGAGGGCTTTGGTATCGTCACTTTGGTCCTCCATCCAGAAAAACTCAAACCACGACTTCAAAATGTTGACAACTCGGAACCTGATTGGCTTTTGTTTTCGGGACACCCAAGTTTCATAATCTCCTGGGAGCATACCTTCAGGAGGTTGTACTTGAAAGCGCTTCACCAAATGCTCAAATAACTCCCTGGCATTTGTAAAAGATCGATACGTTAGTAAGAAGGTGTTGTTGAAGTCCGAGCTCAGCTTATCATGACGTGTCAGTTGCTCAACCAATGCTACAAGCGTACCACCCTTCAAGATAGGAGGCTGTACTTTAGTATCATAAGAAATATCATCTTCGTGGTCGAGCTTTAGGCAGTCTGGCGTCTCGTCTGAGGCATCTCTCCGGATGGGTTCTTCACCAAAGAATTTCCTAAGTTTGGAGTTCTCCTTTCGAAACGGAAGAACTTGATCACCCTCAGAGTAAGTTTGAGACTTCCCAATTTCTGCTAGGTTGGGGCGGAGTAATGGATTCCGTGAATCTGATCGTTGATGCGGCCGCTCGTAGGGCGCGCTATCACCCCTCCTTAGACTTTTTGCTCTCTCTTCGATAGGTAAAATCTGCTGCATAGCTGTCTGAACAAGCTCACCAAGAAGCTGCAGCGAGAAGCCAATATGCGATGAGTTCGTTTCCAAGGATCTCGAGCACGTGCGCACATAATTCAACCGCCCCTCTAGTGACTCCCCGCGGACTTCCGCCCATTCATCTCCCAAGGGGCCAGCCACGGCCTGACATCCAAGTAATAAGTCGGATACATTATCATACAAACTTTGCTTCTGTTTGGCGAAGTCAATAAGCTGGGGGTTTTGAAATGTATCGCCAAGAGAAGACAAGTTGATGGATTCAACCGTGGAAACCCATGGCTTGAACATCTCGAGAACCTTTTGAGCGGCCGAACAGACGTTATTGCCAATCAGTTCGTGCCTGTAAGGGGTAATGATCTTGTCAGTGAGTACGAGATGTTCCTCCAATCTTCGGATGCTAGATGTTAACATTCTCTTCAAATCGTCAAGCCTCTCCATCAAGTTCGCATCCAAAATTGCAGAAGGTTCAAATACATTCTCATCCTCATCAAGAAAGTTAGACGTTAGTGGGTCCCTAGATCCAAGTCCATTATTTTGCCAACTACCACCAATAGTGCTACCAATGACAAAGCCAGGTAGCAATCGCGGTATATCCTCGCCTCGCTGCTGGCGGGCGACCTCGACGTAGCTGAAGACACCTAGAAGTACGCCGTCCGCTTCCTGCAAGCATTTTTGATATGATTCCGAATTAGGCCAATCAGAAGCAGCGATGTGAGAGGAAATCACCAATTTCGAGAACTTGGACATCATGTCCCGAAAATGGGGGTATAGAGCTTTGTTGGTAGAAATAATAGATGGCTGGCCAGAATGATTATCAGTGGTGCCAGAACCGGCAGCTAGTAATAATCGCAGATGATCGGAGATATCTTCAGCTCGGCGAACGTACTCGGAGCGATCATGATTATTGATGGCTTCGCGATAGCAATCCACAGCTTTTTTCATATTTGCAACGAGTCTATTCCATGTCAGTGGCGCAGCGGAGCCATCATCAAAGAATGATCGAGGCAAGGTAGCAGCGTGTGGTGGGCCAAGAGCGGGAGTCGTGAAAGAGGTTGCCGACGGGCCTATTATCGGCATTGCGGTTAAGGATACATTTGGAGTATTGAACGTATCGGCTCGTGAGCGAGTACCAGGAGATGCGCCATTGATTGAGTCCATGGAGGTCGCTGGAGACACCCCTTCAGATAATTGAGATCTGCGCTTCTTCCGGGGCTGTACGTTGTTAGCGGACACAAAATAACTATCCAGAGCAGGCAACATACAAATGAGGGCTTGGATGCGAGCATGATAGACTCTCCGTCTAGCTCGGAGGCAGAATTTCCTTCTGATTCATCGTCAGTTTCATTTATATATCCCCGCGCCATCAATTCTGCCGGCGGCCTCGTTTTCTCTGGTATGTTGACATTCATCCGATCTCTAGGGCCAATCTCTGTTGAAGAAGATGGCGATTCTAATGGTAGCTCTATACTACTTTCGCCAGTCTCCGTATTAAAGTAGAATAATCTGCCATCGGTAGTCGCTTGAGGTACCCAGAAATCCGCCCCTGATCTTCCATTGCTGTTCCCTCCAGTTGAAGGCAAATGCGAGAAGTCATCACGTTCTGATTCTTCCTCGTCATCATCGTATTGCTCTTCATATTCTTCATCGTCGTCTTCATCGTCGTCGATATCACCATCTTTGTTTATTCCAACCCCATTCGGCTTGCCTTCTAGGACATCTTCAGGACCCGATACGACCTGGCAGTAATTACTTGGGAACCATCCTCTCACACCATTTATAACCCCATCCCACCAGCCACTTTCTAACTGTGTAATTACTTGTATTATATCCCCCTCATGAAAGCTGAGACTTGTTCGGTCGTCGGCCTCGTAGTCGTATAACGCTCGCACGTACATATTGGTCTGCGGGGCGTTCCCTAACAACCCATTCATCAGTGGCAGTAATGTTCCAGCACTTGAAGGTTTCTGTATCTCCTTCGAGTTCGAGGTAATTTCAAAAGTCGAAGTATATTTGCCGTTAGAATGAAGTGAAATCTCCTTGTGTAAAAGAGTCAAGAGTATTACTCGACTGGGAAGTTGCAAAGGTATTTCCTTCTGAATATGTTACCGAGACCACGGTCTGTGTCATTCATTAACATCTTCAACTCATGTTTATTCGTCCCAAGCAGATGTACGCGCTTTTGAAAGTATAAAACATATATTGCATATGGATTTCGCAGAGGAGGGGTAGAGCGAGGTAGTTTGTCGGGTGTTGTCGATTAATTTCGATAATGATTGGAGAGACTTCGGGCGGTTATGGTTCAGTGGAACATCGATTAGCTGAACGATGGGTAGTTCGATCACCACTTCCTTCATATACCTCCAGATGATTTATATGTATATGTATATGTATATGTATATGTATATGTAAATATGTAAATAAATGGTGTATGATATTTTGATATATGATATATGGGATTATAATATATCGGAGGAAATTCGAAAAAAATATAACAAAGGTGGGTAAGGTTTATTGGAGAGGTTTGCCTCGTTATCGCCAAAATCGCAAATCGCAGTTTGTTTCAACGAGGAAGTTGAACTCGGAAATGTACTCGGAAATGTGTCGGTGGTTGGTATAGATGGGTAGTGAGTAAAGTATACAAGGGTCTTATTTGGGGAGAGAAAGATTTCGATCATCTGAACCAATGAACAAAGTTGGTATATTTATGTTATTGATTGTTCTTGTAAGTATAATTGATATATATTTCTTTCCTTTTGCGTCCTGTTGATGTTTTCCAGAGATATGATATGATATTGAATAAAGATACAGAAAGTAGTATCCATTAAAAGAATAAAAATAAAAATGATGTACGAATATTTTGAAGAAACAAACTAGAATGAAGATATACTTGAAGAGTACAAAGTATAGGTATATAGGTAGGTATCTATAGCAGATAATTAGATTATTTGATAATGGATAGAAGGGNGGGGGAGGAGTGGGATATCTATTGGCTGAAATGATTTTTGAATGGGTCGATAAAGTTGTGGATTTGGGCTTTTGGGAAGGACAGAAATTGAGGCTTATTAGAATGAGAAGTACTCGATCGAGTATAGAGAGATAGAATAATTAACTAATAATAAAAAAGAAATGCACTGATGATAATGGTACTATTGATGGTAGGTAACCTTTGGAAGGATTTGAGGAGAGTAACATGCTAAGTAATAAACCAGCTGCGTGCAGTAAAGCTGCAGTGAAGCCAGATATATATAGCCAGTTTTTATTGAGGTAGGGTGTTCTCTAGGAAGAGTTATCGGATCGGGTAGGAAAAGGAGAGGAATATCATCAAACATCACCAATATGATAAATGTTCCGTCGAAAGTACAATAACACCAGCTGCCTAGGTAATGGTGCAACTGTCGGGGGTGGTAGGAATAAGAGTGAATAAAGGTATTCTCTTCCAGCTACAGTATAGTATCACTTTGAGGAAATTGAATCTGATTTCAAAGTAGGTAGACACCAACGATTAATGAGCACAATACCTACCACATCTCCCACTTTAACATAGAAATGGACTTTATCAGAACACTTCCAAGCTTCCTCTTCTTATATCTTGAACACGGCATCAAATGAATTAATTCGTCCTGATAAAGGCGTGTGAATAAAGGCAATTTTGCTCAAGTAGCTCCTTGGAAAGATTGTTCCTGAACCCATCCATCCTAAGATTGAAAACTGCATCTAGAATCTCCAAATATCATTTCAGTCTCCACTCGCAGCCCTTTCCCAAGATTCCAGATAAATTATGATTCTCGACTTCTGATCCTGCCCCACATGCTGCCGTCTCCTCAGTGTTGGTGCCATGTGAGAGAAGGACATTCATCACGAGATAACTCTTCACGGCACACATCAATTACGGTCACTCTACCTTATTATCGGCGATTTCTTCAATGATTACTATACTCTATCTATGGAACAAAGTCCATTCAGAGTAATCATCATCGGTTTAATTCTAGTGCGTGGGATCCATGACATAGTGCAGCAAACACGGGCAACCAAGTTCAACTATACGCTCATTCAACCCCGGATTCGCTTTCCCCCTCTTACAATCGGTACAACATCTCTACACGTGAGTTCACTTCCCCAAACCTTCTCGAGAGAGAGAGCTGGTGGAAGATAAGTCAAGACATATCAGATGAACGGATGTGAGGTCTGGTGGATTTACATACGGATGGGAAGAGGGATGGTATGGCACTTGGCTGTTTCTTCGCGTTCTCTATATATTGCGCCTCTTGTGTACACAAAGAGTTTCGGACCGATTGAGGATTCGTGTTGGAGATATAAGATGCGGCGGCTTGCCGCTGCTCATTCCATCGGTCTTCTCGATGTATCTACCTACTGATTCCATTAACGGGAACGGGAACTATGACGAAACCATCGTCAGCGGTTACCTGTGTACTTTCAGAACTCAGGCGTGTAGCGAGGCAGGTCGGCTTTGCGTTGGCGCAAGCCCATTATTTGAATCTATTTGTGTTTCGTTAATTTCCCTCCATCTACGAAAGTAAGCATTGCAACCCCCTTCTTTCGCTTCCACGTAACCGGATTAATGATTTATTGATTTGTTTTGTAAGATGTAGTCACACCAAAAGAAGGCAACGACGCAATTCGTGTACAACTGTAACATAGAACTGCTGCAGACATCAAGGTTTCAGCTTTCCCAGCCAGGCAAGGGGACCAACCTTTCCGCTTCTAGAATGTTTCTAGAAGGAGGGTGGAATAAATGAAGGAAGATACGAATATAAGAGACTACGGTAGGACCTTCTGTTCTAGGGGTGGGGTGGAGGTACGAAGGAGCCTGTAACTTTCGACTTGGCTAGGGTGATGGAGGGGTTTCGATAAGATGAGATGGTAAAGGCATGAATGCGCACGAGAGTCCATCTACCGGGTGCGTAGATGATCCATCTGGTTCCGAGCTGTGGAGATTCTCGAAACCGCATGTCGTGCTAGAAAGATTCGTTGCCGTGCATGTTTGGTGTCTAGACCCTGAAAGAGATCGTGAGGTTTGAAGTGCAGGCAGGAGCAATTATTTTTAACAAAGTTTGCTGCGCCAAGGTCGTGCCGCAAAAGTAAATATGCCATCTACTTTTCTTCGAGGCAAAAATGTCGAGTGCTTCTTGAAAGTCAACACAGTGTCTGTCTGTGGTAACTATTAGAACTTCTCCTGCCGAGCCAGTCTAAGGCCAATTTCGGACATCGGAAACCTGGGTTGACCGCAAACCCTCAATCCAGTTTGGGACATTGAAAACACATGCTTTTCGATGTGAATGTCGAACGCCTGAAGAACGAAGCCCGGCTAGGTTTGATTGGGCAATTGACATGTAGGCAGGGGATGAGTTGTAGTATTCGAAGAGGGGTTCCATGATCATGCGACCGTTGTCCAGGTAACAATCTCAGCGGTGAAGTTTTTTCCTAACCATCTATCGGTGGAGTTTGCATATGTAAGATTGTGTTGTAATGCTACCTATGCACAATTCTTTGTGAACTGTACAATTTGGTCGTCTTGCCGATTCCGTTTTTGCGATAATGTACCTGGCGGTGTCGTGGGTGTATAGATTCCCATGTCGAAATCGAGGTTCTGGATTTCCCATCACTAATCGGTGAAGAGGGTGCCACGTGAATTGCATGCTAGACCTTAAGGTAGTGAAATACCGTAACGAGTGATAGGTCTTGGTTCATACTTCATAGTATTGTCGCTGGAAAAAGTATGGATTGCTCCTTGTTATGATGATCTTATTCACTCTAGATGCTACCGGATAGCCTCCCCCGAATGGGCGGACTGAAAACACGAGGACCCAGAAATCCGTCTCCTGGATATTTAGTACCCGTTTCTGCCGTGGAAGCTGTCTCATTTCATTAAACTTGATTGGATATTAGTACTTGGGAATAGTCAAGGCGGACGAGGACGAACATGGCAGATTGATACAATCCTTGAACATTCCACTTATGAAGTATGAAAAAAGACATCAGATTCGGAGGAACCTACTGTCTCGGAGGGCATTGACCGGTGAAGGATGATTTCGGCATTAGCACCCAATCAAGTTAAGCAGGCCCGTGAACTTGATTGGGCAGAATGGTGGTGAAGTCTGATAGAAGTCATGGAAGGTTATCAGGGCAGCTTCTATGCTTTCGATGAGGGGCAGAAGGAGCCACAAGGAGGCTGGGATCTGGACGCTTCTGCAGGAAGAACTTCTCTTCAATGAACTTCCTCACCGTTGGTTCGTAGCGCGATGGTCCAATTCCTCGCCTCTCTTGAATCAGGGCAGTTAGAATTAGTAATCTTGATAGGTCATTGCGAGCCGTCCCGACTCAAGTGCTTTGTTGCTGTATGTTGTGCCCCTCCCTCATCACTGACGGGGTTATGAAATTGTGCATCCAAATCATAAGGGAGACTCGGTGGGTCCGGGGAAGTGTTCCTAGCACTAGTACTAAATTAGAAAATAGTTCAATGCGAGTGGATGCCGATGATGGATTTTGATCATTCGCGTACCTGGCATATTGTTTGTCCTCTACCTAGTCAAACAACGGGATCAGCCATCGCCCATCAGACTAAAGTCTATGTTGATCACAAATTCTGAAGTTGACTTGGATGAACGGGTTGAGAATGAAATTATCAAGCTCGAAATTAAGGTCAACCAAGAAAATCATATAAAATACGGGGAAAAAATAGATAAAAAAAATAATAAACAGCTAATGGCAACGAACGAACAAAATGAACCAAGTGGGAATTAGTCAAATATTGAAAATGCAACATCGATTATTATGTACGTTTGTGCCACGGTCAAAAGCAGCGAGGATTCGTGAAAAGGGTACGGTATCACAGCGGTGAGAATTAAAAAGTATAAAGTACAAGAAAGGCAATAAATAAGATGGGAATTTACGGCGTAGAAGATGATAGTGGGCTGACAACGATTAAAGTTCTGCGTTGTTCCTGAATCAACTTTTCCCCGCTCCTGGCCGAGGGGTAAGTTTTAAGGGAGGGGAATTGTGTTCTCCGGCCGAATAGAGGAAAAAAAACGGGTTGAAAGAGATTGATTGAATGTTCATAAAATAATAATTATTTCGTGATAAACCAAATAATTTTATAATCTTGGTAAGCGAGAGTGAGTGAGTGAGTGAGTGAGTGAGTGAGTGAGGCTTTGCTTAATTGATCAGGGAATTAATCAAAATTCATTTAAAAATAATGATAATCTGCATTCCCCTTGCAGACAGACACCCGTGTCCCAATTGACCCAATTGACCGTCGCGTTATTCTTAGCCCCAATATGCGGGCAACAACCCCTCCTAGAAGAGTGGTAGATTGGTAGAGTGGTAGAGTGGTAGAGTTAGGTATGTTATTTAAATTCCTTTACGTGAGAAAAGGCTGCAGAAATCAAGTGTTGGTTGAATGGGCTGTGAGCCTCTGACGGCAAGCCTTATGCTTGTCTATTGTAACGTGGGGTCACGATGAGAACAGAACTTTACTTTATTCGACATGAATGCTCAACAGTTCAGTTGTTGCGCTGGCAATCACAGTCTTCAAGTTAAGTTTTGGTAGTCAGCAACGTACGGAGCAGGCATTCATGGTCGCTCATACCGACTTTCGATATAAATATTAATCGGGGTGCGGTGAGGAAGGATGCGAGGATTTATGTGGGAAGGTATTCGAAATAAATGCCTGACTCGTGAATATTCAATGTTTATCTCTCATTACTCCTTTGACCCAAGTACAGTCAGTCAGTCAGTCACCTATCTACCATTTGACCATTTGTACTTGTACTTGTAGTACTCATTCCCCTTCCTAACAATAACTCTACAATAATAATAAATAGCCACACTTAGAACAGATTGACAGATTAACAGAAACAAAGTGATGAAGATTCAGATGATAAGTAAATCAAGGCTCTACAAAAATAAAATAAAACATCGCATAATCACTAAAAATCAATTTAGAAACCTTTAGCTAAAGGATGCAAGTCAAATAAATAAATAAATAAATAAATAAATAAATAAATAAAATACATACGACATCATATAGAATCAAAAAAAGCAAATCCTCCCCCCCCCCGGACTATTTCGCCCCAAAACATCAAAGCTATAAAGCGAATAGGCCAAAAAAGCATTGAACAACAACAAAACCTGACCCCTCCAAACAATTTTCGAACCAAGTAACTCTGTCTGTACCCTTGGGATGTTGGGAGTTATGCATGCAACAAGTAACAGCTGAAGTAACAGCTGAAGTAACAGCTGAAGTTAAATTGGGAAGGAAGTGCACAGTTCGGTTGAGGTGGTTGAACTTGTACGTACTCGGTAGAATTATTTAATCTTTTGATTCAATCCATTTATCTTTTCATTCATCTAATGGCTCTCGAATTAATCAGTACGGGTAGGTAGTACTGCTATTATTTTCAGAGTAGAGATTTCGAAATGACGATACGAAAAACCAGAACCAACCAATACAAGAACCAAAACCAATACAAGAACAGAAAAAGAAACAGAAACAAGTACAAAAACAAAATACAAAAACAAAATACAAAAACAAATACCAAAAACAAATACCAAAAAGAGACCCCAGCAGTAATGATATTAATAATATCAAAGGGGGGTGGCGGGATACCTTAGCTCATCTAGGTATAACTCCCACTCTATCTACGGTGTACTCCTTCACGCGCATAAAATATATAGTACTTGTGTATAACTCCTCGGTACCGGTACACTTTTCTTACTATCGGTACTTCTGATGTTCTAGGTAAGTCATTTAACTGAATTAGAATATGAATGTATCAAGATAAGGTAGAAAGATAGATATCTAATAAGTCTAAGGGGTTATTTTTCATACATATCCTCTTCAATGTCCCAAGTTGAATTCAAATATCAATGATATGATATGATATGATATGATGATATGATATGAATAATATAACCATGACAATATACAACATACAGTATATCGTATATAGTATACAGTATAAGGTTTCTGAATCTATCTTAAGTAAGTAGATAATGTCTCGTATGTATTTAATTATCGAATTTGAGGTTAGCTAGAGTATCATCGGTATAATTTATTATTGAAGAATAATGTAATATTTTTTTTCTTCCCTGAAAATCCACAACTAACTTGGCGGCTTCTCTTTGGACGATCCACAACTTTACCAACTAACCTACTAACCTAACCTAACCTAACCTAACCTAACCTAACTAGTTTACTGACTTTCCTTTCCTTTCTCACTAAATTCAATCCGCTCCCCCTCTCCCCTCTCCCCTCTCTTTTAACAGCTTTCACCCCTCATTCATTCCATCATCTTTCATCACACACTCTTGTTTCTTCTTATCAAATTTTTTCTCCAACGACCCAGGTACTATTTTGTGATTTTAATATTTCACATTACTTATTAATTCCTCT
>NGKH01000009.1:1055453-1131269 GCA_002162575.1 Sclerotinia glacialis | reverse complement strand
TTCCCTCTGGCTTCTGTTATCAATACAACAAAACATACATCTATGACAATAAGACCAAACCAAATGAACAATATATACAACAAGCATTACACCCTTTAAACCTTACGCCCCTTCTCTCGCGAGTCAGTCGATATTCAACCATCGATCTGTGAATCCATCTCAAAGCTTAATCGATTGCGAAGCGTGTAAATTCCCCCCCCTCCCAAAAAAAAAAAGAGATACTCGAACACGATGCCTGTCGCAGCCTTGAATATTTTGCCCACGGCAGCATCATCAACGTCAACAATACGGAAGTCGTCCCTCGCTCCAGAGAAGAAGTACAAGTGTCAGTTCTGTAATAGAGCTTTCAGCAGGAGCGAACATCGTAGTAGACATGAAAGATCACGTAAGTTTATGATGTTCCTTACACCCCTTTTAGTTTCCCCTCTTTGAATCGAATCGCGTGGTTGATTCATCGATACCGAATTGCGACAACCGTCAAGTCCTTTTCAATTTTCCATCGCGATAATTGAATATTATATTAACATCGTTATCGCAGATACTAAGGAGCGCCCATTCAAGTGCATGAAGTGTAGAAGTACCTTTGTGCGACGCGATTTGTTGCTCCGACATGATCGGACCGTACACGCTAAAGACGGCGGTGTTCCTTTGCATAGCGATGTAAAGCGACGTGCCGGCCCAAAGGCATCTGTTGTATCGGGCTCAGCTAAAGCAGCTATCGCTATTGACACATCGGCCCTTGAACAGATCGAGGCCAGTAGCGATGGATTAGTTGACCTAGAGACTGCCGCAATGTTGATGACCGACCTTCACCACAAAGCTACCGCGGCGATGCGCAATGCAGGCGTAGGCCCATATGAGAATAGACCTGGAATGGCTTTCACTCGTAATGGAACTCCGCTCATGGAACCATCCGTCACATATCCTTCGGGTGCAATTTCGCTTCCTCAGGTCCCGTGGGATTCTTTCATGCCGCAGTCTGTGACGGAGCCAAAGTCTCATTCAATTGCCTCGGGTGCTTCGGGTTCCCAAGATTCCCATGCGTCTTTCACAAGTGGCACTTCGATGCAGCCTCATCCAAACCAGCTTCCACCCATCGTTAAACACAAGGCATCATTAAGCTACAATGGACTCGTCCCAGCGTTACAGTCGATGATTGACTCGTTGCCACCTTCAGTAACTTCCACTCCGCAACTGTCCCCAATGCAACCCCGTTCCGAAGCAGCAGCCATGAGAGCACCTCAAGTTATGGGTGATCATGAACGCAATATCATCTTGGACAATATTCGTGGTCATGATAGCGAGCGAGCAATCCCAGAGGGCTTTCGTCTTCCCCCCTTGGCGAATTTGAACCGATTCCTTTCGACCTACTTCAGCTTGTTTCATCATCATCTCCCTTTCTTGCACCCCTCAACCTTCAAACCTACCCAAGTTTCGCCACCACTGCTGCTTGCGGTTTTATCCATCGGTGCTCTATATGCCTTTGATCAAGACCACGCATACATGATGCACATTGGCTCCAAGGTTCTCGTGAACCAATTTTTGCAAAACAAGGAAAATTTCAGCTCACGCAAGTGTCCGTTGTGGACCATGCAAAGCTCGCTCCTCAACATGATCTTCGCCAGCTGGAGTGGAGACCCAAAAGGGTTGGAGTGGGCCTGCTCAATCAAGAGTTTACTTGCTAACATGGTTGCCGGTAACCGTTACGAGCTAAAGCTTCGCACCGATGCTCGAGAAGATGCTGCGCCTACCCGATCTGAATGGGTAGAAGATGAAGGCTGTCGACGAACGTACTATGCGGTATATATCTTCTTTGGATTACTGACGCTGACCTATAACCATACTCCCGCCATCAGTTTCAACGAATTTGAGGATCTGCAGCTTCCTTCGACCGAAGCGATGTGGAACCTCAACGTTTCTGACGAAGCTACCTGGAGAGAGCACCTCAGAGCTGCTGAAATCCCATCATTCATGGAAGCGCATGCCAATCTGTTCCAGGGTGAATCCTTACGCTATAGTGCTTTTGCAACTCGTGTTATGATCAATGCACTCTTTCTCGAGATTTGGTACCACAAGCGCAGTCCGGAAGCACTTCAAGACATGGTCCTGGAATTCAAACTCCGACTTGCTTTGGAGACATGGGAGAAGTCGCTTGACCTTTGTGAACCTGAAATCGTTTCAGTTCCACTCAACGCCCCTCACAAAGGCCATCCATTGATATTCAATGCTATGGCCCTGTTCCGCAATGCTAAGGCTCGCCTTGAGGTTGACCTCAAGTCAATCCAAGAGGTTTTGAGGTACCACGACTCTTATGAAGTCGCTGCTGCCATGTCAAATGCTAGAGACAAGGTTAAGAGATCCAGCGAGATGATCAAGGTCATTCAGGAGTGCTATAATTGCATCGAAACGGCAGCCATTCAAGGGATTCGATGGGTTGCGAGGACTTCTGCTACCAACTGGAGTATCGAGCATCCTCTTTGTGGCTTAGATCTCATGGTAATCCTCAGCTTGTGGCTTTATCGCCTGGAAAATGACGAGGAGCCTCCAACTGAGGAGGAAACGGCCATGTACAACAAGATCCGAGCTCTCTTTGATGATGATTCTGTTGGCTATAGCTCCAAGCTTAGCTCCACAGTCGCTCGTGTCTGGGGTAGCATGCTTGATGAAGTTGTTGTCTGGGGGTAAGTCAAAACATTCGCCACCAAAGTAGTCATTATGCTAACATGTGTAGAATCACAAAACTTATGGGTGAATCCTTTCGACTTCATTCTCAAGCCCTCGTGGGCTATGAGGATGACATCGAAGCTTCGGACGTGTCAACACCCTCCATGATCTCTCAAGGGATGGATGACGCCGATGATAGCGTGTACTAAGATTGAGCTTCCTTTAATGATTGCTATGATTTCCTATTTCTTTTTCTTTTGATAGACTCGGTTTTGATATCCCTCATCTCTTTTCACCTCACACTCTTGGTTTTGACGAGGGTCGTCGGTTTATCTTTGGCATTTTATTTTCCCTTTCTTTGCATATAGCGATTTTACTTTCGTATTCCTTTTTCTCACGAGCATTTCTTTTCAAGGGGTTCTGGGCAACAATGCGGGGCTGGTCGGGCATACTGGGCTTTTCTTCATTTTCGTCTCTATCACGCGCCCTGGCGCACCTAATGTCTCTACACTCATACTCATGGCTGGCCCACTGGTGTTGTTTCTGCCCTTGTCCTATTAGCACTACCACTTATTAATTGTTTTGGTCTCTGGTCCTCAATTTCACCTCAGATACCTTGTTCGATATACATCTGGTTTCGAGTTTGTCTTCTTTGGAGGGTTTTTTTGTTCTCTCTCTCTCAAGCTCTTTTGGTCACAGGTCTTGCGAAACGTTTTTATGCGTCGATTGAAGTTTTGATGGATTTTATTTGCATGCTGGTGAGGCGGAAATTGGAATTGGTTGGTTGGTACTTGAGAACCTAGGCGGCTTGGGCACAGAAAGGTTTAATGTCGCCTGATGGGGATCGGGATAGCACTGATTGTGTATGTACAGATAGTCAGTATCTCAGCGTCTTATCAATCAATATTACATGTCTACTCCTATAACTTGTCTTCTGAGCATTGCATACTCAATGTGCAGTGAAACGTGACGTGAACATCATCTACGTGGCGGATGATGGATGCTTCAAGTCGATTGAAAATCTCCCTGGACACAACAGAAGAGCGAATGAAGCGAACTGTCGCGATGGTGGATTTAATTCATTCCATCCAAATGTGAGTCCTCGATCGTTTCGAAATGGACGAAATAAATCACCAACCAAATGAATATATATACCTATCAAATAACTGGACCTCATAACCTACCGATTAATAAGAATCTTCATCGGATACACGCATATAAATACCTAACCTAGTAGCACCTCTCCATAAGGTTACTCAAACTCATCTAATAATTATGAATCAGAGTTAAAAAACCTAAAGCGTTTTGGGATTTGGTAAATAAAATTTGTTACCTACTTCTTTCACATACTTCAGTGTTTTACGTTTGCTCTTTCCTTCACTCCGAACACAATACACCAATTACAGCTCTCTTTGCCTCTTTCCCTCTTTTTCTTTCTCATAGATTACTTTACCTATTCTTAATGTAAATGTACTCCATTCTCTTCAGAGACCTTTCCTTCTTCTTCTTCTTCTCCTTCTCCTTCTCCTTCTCCTTCTCCTTCTCCTTCTCCTTCTCCTACTTCTCCGCCTTCTTCTTCTGCTGCCACCCACCTTCTCTTCCAAACAATCATCCCCGCCAACCCCTCTTCTTCACAGCCTCGACCACTTTCTCAACTCTACCATCTTAATCTTCCGACGTAAATCTATCTGGTAAAGACTACTTCCAATCAAATTCAATCCCACACACTCTTTTCCTTTTAATCTCATCCTTCATGTCCTGTTCAGTAAACAGATAGATGAGCATTCACTTTCATTTCAACCGCAGTTCAATTTTGCGATAACACCATATAACTTGCACATCAAGGGAAGATACTGGTTTGTTTTCGTTGTAACACCAATAGGTTGACTGCACACAATCATAATATCATTTGTCGCAAAAGAATTCTTTCTCGCCATCATTCGCAATGGGATTTTTAAAAATGAGGTTCATTCTCCCAATGGTCCTGTCTTTCGCAAGCTATGCAACTGCAGATTGTGAATGTGGTTATTCCTCCTCCATCGGTGATTCCTTGAAACCCTACATCTTCACTGACCTTATCGAGTCGGACTTCTTACATCTTCCCAATATCACTCTAGATACCGACTGGAGACGACAGCAATTCAATATGTCGGCTGCCGCTGGACGCGGTCCTTACGGCATGAACTACAGTATTGAGCAAGTCGCGTCAAATCCTATACTTGACGAGAATACCTGGTCTGGAAACGGGGAATTTGGTGTTGATCCTGGTGTGCAACTCACTGTCAGTGGAGGAGACCCTGCCAATGGATTTGTTCAGACTGCGGAGATGGATTCAGCTCGTGAAGATTTACTTTGGGGAACATATAGAGCTGCTATGAAGCTGACTTTGACTCCTGGTACATGTTCAGCTTTCTTTTGGGTAAGCTATTCTTGTTCAATTCGGGAACAACCATGCAGCAAGTACTAATCACAACCCAGTACTTCAACGACAGCCAAGAAATTGACATGGAGTTTCTATCTTCTCAATTCAACGCTGATAACAATACATTTCCGGTCAATCTTGTTCTACAGTCGGTGCAATCAGTGCAGGCTGGCTACAACGCTGCTGTGACAGGTAACTACGTTGTGGCGAACCTTCCCTTCAACCCCACTACCGGCTACCATGAATATCGCATCGACTTTATCCCTGGAAACGTCATATTCTATGCTGATGGACAGATTCTGGCAAAGATGAACAGCACAGCAGTCCCGACATCGCCCGGCCATATGATTATCACACAATGGAGCAATGGCAACCCACTGTGGTCGTCAGGTCCGCCACCACAGGATGCCGTTATCTCTATCAGCTATGTGAAAGCCTACTTTAATTCCTCAGATTCGGTGCGTGAGGCAGCCCTGACAAAACGCTGTAAGGACCCCAGTGCCGCAAACGCCATTTGTGCCATTCCAGACCAGATGTTGGCCCCGAATCCGGAGGGGACCAATGGTAATGTTTCAGCAAGTACATATTTCTTCAACAATCAAAAGAATGAGACGAATAATCAGACTGTGTACAAAAAAAGTGAAGCTACCAAGGCAGTAACCGCAGGACCTCTTAGCTCGATACCACTTTTCGTTGTCATTTCTGTGATCGCCATAATCCTGCTTTGAAGGTCAATATTAATTTGAAATAATGCTTTCTTTTTTATTCCTGGATCTTCCGTCCTTTGGGCCTACAGCTTTAACGGGTATAGGAGTTGAGGATGATCTTGGGGATTGCTTTTCATGGAACCAGGGGAGATACAAATCTTACAAGGAGTGGGTCGAGGCACCTTTGCTTTAATAATTGTATTGTACGAACCACGATTACGCGAGTTGCGTATACTCATGTTTATGTATCCAGTCTAGAGGAAAAGTGTAGATTAAGGGTCCGAAGACCCGGTCATTGATCACTACAATTTTGCTATACATAATGCAGCATATTTGCCAAGTTGAACATTTCGGACAGTATTTAACAATTCAAAGGCGAGGTTAATACCATGACGCCGCTTATCAAATATGCTGTTATGCCCACTCGCGATCGGGAGAAACAGCGGAACACCAAGATCGAATACGCCCACTTAACTAGTTGGCCTCATAACACTCATCAAAGTCCAATTCACATTTGACAGTTGAATAGCCTTTGCAACATTATGTTTTGCTATTTGATTCTTTTCCCCGAATCGTGGGTCCATGAACACTTTAATGATTTGCTTCCCAATGTATTGTACAATAAACACGTGTCCATTCCCAACATCCATCCGCGCTGATTAAACTAGATCACTTCCTTTTCTTAGCCGCCCGCTTCAGACCCCTAACATCCTTCTTTAATCTAGCGTCCACAATCTTATATTTACCCTTAACACCCTTTGGTCTGCCCGCAATTCCTCTATTGCCACCTGTAGCAACCACGACCTTCACATTTTGCCTTGGTTTCTTCTTCGCTGCTTTACTCATCAACTTCCCAATACTGTTCGCTTTCTCCTTCTCGGTCATGCCCTCCTCATCAGCCAACAATGCAGACTTCTTCCTCAATTTCTCAAGTCGTTGCGCTGCCTTGAACTTCTTGCGGTCTTTGGCTTCTCGCACCTTCTTGATCGGTCGGGCATTCAGAGCTCGGAGTTTCTCTTTGATGGCTGCTGCCCCGGCGGCCGAAATTGGTCGATGCGGTCTATCGTGTTTGCCTTCGTCATCGAGGAACCAGTCGGGGAGACCATCGCGGTCTTTAAAGGCGTATTTGTTGAAGTTTTCATCGGCGAGGTCGTACATGGATTTTTGGCCGGAGGCGATTTGTTGGGCGAGGGTCATGGCTTCGGCTGTGATGATGTCGATGTCTGTGGAAGGTTATGTTAGTAATTGTAAGAACAATAGGCTAGAAAAGTACATACCTAACCGTCCATCCTTTTTGGGTTCTTCATCTTCCCATTGTGCTTCACCCTCTCTGCGTTTTACGACTTCGAACCCATTTTCATCATCACTGCTGTCACTTGCTTCGGGCGCTTCTTCCATGATCTCATCTTCGTCTTCCTCCTCAACCACTCTGTCCTTCATAAGCTTGTCAAGGTCGGCCAGAACTTCTTCATCTTCCTCTTCGATGTCTTCCTCAGATTCCTCTTCAGGTATACCTCCAATGTCCTTGAAGATATCCTGATCGAAAAATTGAGATGCCCTTTTCGAGAGTCCACTGGCGCTCTTCTCATTTCGTTCCAGATCCGTCAACAATGATTGTTTGGAAGGTCCTTCTTCGTCAGACTCATCACTACTATCCTCCTCCAAATTTTCGTCGTCGCTTTGTGCCTCCCCCGCCGAAAACCCTTCCCAGTCACCATCTTCATGCTCCTTCCTTGCCTTCTTGGCGCGGAACTTTGCATCGGCACTTGACTTTTGTTCCTGGTACATCTCATACATCGAATCAAGCTCCCTATCAAGTCGATCCTGCTCATCGTCGCTCTCACTCTCTTCCGAAGCATATCCACCATCCTCTTTCCTAGGGTCCGATTCTTTGAGAATCGCCATTTTTCCCTTCGCAATCTTATTTCCAGCACCCGCCTTATCTATTGCTCTCAGTCCAAACATAGATCCTTCACCATTTGGTCCCGCTTGTTCTAGGCCAATATCTGTTGGTGCTGTCATATGTAACTGCATCCGAATGATCTCTTTTTGCTTCTTCTCGTTTTCTTTTCTTTTCTCACGCTTTCTACGTGCACTCTCCTTCTCGCTCATAGCCTGTAGTTCTTCCTGAATCTTTAGCTCCTCATCCATATCCTCTACCTCAGCTACCTCTTCCATCTCCGCCTTCGCGCCCTTTTTGGTAGCAAATCCAAACTTTTCTCGTACTTTCAGACGCCATTTCAAAAGATTTCTAAACTCCTTTCTTCCAAGCACTCTTAAATCTGCACAATCGTTACGAATTTCATCCGTTGTTTCTGGTAATTTGTCCAGTGCAGCTAGAGCTACATCTCCATTTGGCGGTTGTACAAAGCTCAGTCGATTCATGCTGCCAAGAATAGCGATGGGGTCCGTTGTTTGTATGAACTCGCTGGCTGGAATTTCCTTGAACTGTGTCATATTGTCATCCTCGTAACCATCTCTCTTCCTCTTCTTGATTTCGGGATTGAAAACCTTGGCTTCGTTATTGGGTGTGGGATCGGAGAGTTCTGCGAAAACATGTCGAGGGTCGACAAATTTGGGATCAAGATGCTTTGGCGCCTTGAACCCTTGACACACAACGAAGATTTCCGCGGAAACATTCCTGGACGAGGGAGGCTTCGTTGCTTCGACCTTGGTGAACAATTGATTGAAAACCCAGAGCAGACTGTTGTAATCTTTGGACCTGAAAACCTTTGTAACAAAAGTACCGCCTGGAGCGAGGAATTCCGTTGCAAGCTTCAACGATTGAAGGGCCAACTCCGCTTGGTTGAAGGAATCTTGAACCCAAGCAGTACCAACGTTTGGAGCTCCGTCGTGCAACACTGTATCTGCCTTCCAGGATTTGAAGTGTGTACGAATAGTCGCGCGACATTTCTCGGTTGTAATATCACTTTGGAACGTAATAACTCGAGGAATTGCTTTAATGGGAGAAAGATCCACACCAACGATCAAACTACTCACTGGCATAGTCTCTGCTGCTACTTGACACCATGACTTATCACGAAGTTAGCGGAGCCACTACATATGTTAAAAGAATGTACTTACTCCAGGCGCAGCGCAAAGATCCAACAAAACTTTACTCTTCTCCAAGAAGCCATATTTTTTATTCAATTGAATCAATTTGAACGCAGCTCTGGCTCTGTATCCTTTCTCCTTGGCAAGTTTATACCATTTATCGAGACGACCTTTACCATGTTTCTTTTGAATACCCATGGTGTCGAGCGGCGATGAAGATGTCTACTTGAAGGATATGAAGGAAATATATTCCACTCTATCAATTCTCGCAGCATTGAAGTGAAGAAATCAGAAGAAAAAAAAAAGTGGAAGCGCTCTTATCTCCACGTGATCGAGACGATAAGAGATAAAAATGTAAGACTTGGATTTCTGGACATTGAGCCCCATGCGCTTTCGCGCGGATCCATCAGCCACAAACGCGAGCAGGGGATAGATAGACCTAAAGTGGTAACACGTCCAATTGATGAGTAAGTTTCGCGTCTTGTAGGCGTTTTATTTCCCTCACCAAGACTACGTACAAGTCGATATGCCCAAGCATTTACGTATTCCTCGACCGAAATTTGGACGTTTATAACTGTTACTTATTGTTACTTACTTAACTTTACTTGACTCGAACCACCATCATGCCCCTATCACCTTCATTTGATCCTATGGACTTACCATCATCCTCTCCGTACATGCCAATGGCTTCTCCCCAGCTTCCAAACCTTCCCTCCATGATCAGAACACCAAAGAAGGAACGGCGACAAACATCCATTACACCTAGAAGATTCAGAAGGTTTTTCGATAACAAGGCTCCCGCAGCTTCAATGTCTTCACCTTCTGGTCGAGCCCTGAAGGAATTGATCAATAATCGTCAAGGAACACAATCCAGCCCATTGAAGCCTTTCAACAGCATGGAGCTCCAACAGGAACACCGGGAATTGATCCCAATGCCTAGAGAATTCAAGAGAAGAAAAACGGCCCACAGCGATATAAGCTCAGATATAAGTTCGGACAATGAGTGCTCAGCTAGAGATCAGATTCGACATGGACAATCGCGTCTTGGCTCCCGAAAGATAGCTTCTTCGTCATATTCAGAAACGAAATCGATTATTGGAGAAGCAGAGGAGAGGGAACAACAACAAGAAGAAGAAGAAGAGGAATATGTTATGGAACATGCACTTACAAAAGAACCCGCAGAGCGCATCAATACCTTCGAGAATCGAGGGTTGAGTGCGAGGTTATTACAATTAAGCTTGGGTACTTACAGATCGAGACGAGCCAATCTAGCATATCCTGTCAATGGTAATATAGCTGCTCTTACGTCTTATATACATATTTACTAATGTCCACTAGATTGGCGAAATGAGACCGCATCATTCTATAGTAGACCGGAAGATGTAAGCCACACTTTGAGTCCTCTGGGTGACAGGGACAGCATACCCTTTTGTAACACTGGTTTAAATAGTAGGTTAAGTGACTCGTTCTCCCAAATAACCACACGTTGGATGAAATATATCGCATACCAAAATGATTCTCAAGAATCTAGATCCGAAGCACCATTTGTCAGATCTTACTTGGGACATTGAAAAGTGCCATGAGGAATAGGTACCTAGCAGAATTCGACATGGTGTGCGATTTATTTCGTCTATTGTGTGACGACCAACAGATACTAACTACATGCAGCGAACTCTTTGGTAGCCATCGGTGATGATGATGGACGTGTTAGATTAGTGGAATCTGAGAAGAATGGACAGCCTCCATTCAGCAGTGTATACCTCGGTTGGCAGATTCACAAAAATGCCATTATTGATCTTTCACTTTCCGACGATGATGCTCTGATTGCCACGGCATCCGGAGATCTTTCCGCCAAAGTTTCAGACATGACAACACAAAAGCCAATATCTATCCTTTTAAGCCACAGTGCAACATTAAAACAAGTTAGGTTCCAACCGGGGGCAAATAACAAGAATGTACTCGCCACCTCGGGTAGAGATGGTAGTGTTCAGATTTGGGATCTAAGATGCAAGGGCGATGATGGCCCCATCATGGAGATGCATAAGCTACCAGGTGAAGGTCTTCCACGTTGTGGCAATGTCAACAGCATTTTGAATGCTCATCATGGTTCACATTTGCATGAGCCGAAGCCTAACGCAAACCCGCGGTCTCTTTCTATCCCCAAGAAAGGACGCATCGGTGATATATCAGTTACGAGCATCCATTTCCTACCACCCGGTCAGGAACACTTGCTACTCACGGGATCAGAATCGAATTCTATTGTCAAGCTCTGGGATATCCGTAATTGTTCCAATAAGCGGAAAAGCAACCAACCAGTTGCATACACGAAACAGATTCCCAGCCACGTCGGCAATCGTCCTTTCGGTATCACCTCTCTCAGTATGAGTCATGATGGAAGCAGATTTTACAGCGTTTGTAAAGACAATACTGTCTATGCATATTCTACCTCGCACCTTATCCTTGGCCATGCACCTGAATTCGAATTCGAAAGCGGTAACGGAAAACGAACAGCTCAACGGGCGGTTCAAGAAGGCTTAGGCCCGCTATATGGATTGCGACATCCTTCTTTCCACGTGGCCAATTTCTATATCAAATCTGCAATCCGGAAACCCGTCAATGGCAATTCCGAACTTCTAGCTGTAGGAAGTAATGATGGAACGCCCATTTTATTTCCCACCAATGAACGCTACCTCGGTACAAAGGCCAATACTTCTACTCCACTTGAAGGCATCGTTCAACAATCCCGGACATTGAGCACTAATAGCCTGCAGCGATCTCGAAAACCCAGCCCGGCGCTCGAGGAAAGTAGGAAGGATACTTCGGTAGAGGATTCAGTCCCTATTTATACACACGGAACAGCGTTGGTGAGGGGACATGGAAGAGAAGTGAGCTCGCCAAGTTGGACAAGCAATGGTGAACTTATCTGTGCAGATGATGACTGGAATGTTAGATGCTGGAGAGAGGGAAAGGATGCTAGAGATTTGAGAGTGGGCGGAGAAACTGGGGGGAGACGGTGGGGTTGTGGGTGGGCAGATGTTGAAGAGGATTATGACGACGAAGATGAGTAGAATATTGACTGGAAATTAGTTTCGCCAGATTTGTGAAAGAGTATTCTTTTAGCATGAAGTTCATTTTGGGAAAGACTTCCCGATGAGTCTGTTATGAGGAGCATGGTTCGCATTGTTTGTTCGGCGTATTAGGTATACCCCAACGTTCATTATAGCTTGCAGTCACCAGACGGATTAGACGATTGGTATATTTTATGTAGCACATTTGAATATAATGGTAAAGATCATTAATTGTCCCGCGAAATTAATAAAGGGTAAATTTTCCAATTATGACTGCCCCTAATCTTCATTGACAATTAAATGGTTTACTTTGAAATTTTATAACATTTTTTCAAAGTCCAATTTCAAATCCGACAATCAAATTGCCTTTCTGAAAATACTTTTTTTTATTCTATTTTTATTCCAAATGTACAGATGGATTCAAGGATGTTACTTTGAATTATATCAATTTTCGTTTATTTGACCATGTTATGTGATTCCATACTTCATGATAGCATGATACTGCACCGATATATTGCGTGCAAATTTTCTCCACTTCAAAATCTTCCACTTCTCAAACCATGACATTGAGTGTTGCTAACATCATCCATCTATTACTCCTATGACAGCTACTAATATCTGAAAGCCAAAAAATGGACTCTTGCTCGTCAGATCCCATAGCTGAGTTATTGACTACGTACAGCGAACTCAATCCATCCACGGTAACCGTCTTGGATGAGGCACCTTCAGCCCTTGAGTTTATGCGCTTTGTCTCCTTGAATCGACCCTTTGTCGTCCGAGGGTTCGCTTTAGATGTACGAAAACCCCTCCTCCATTCCGCTTTCTTGTACCATCCACTATCTAATCTACAACGATCATTGACGCAGTGGAAAGCAACATCTACATGGTCACTATCTCACCTCAAATCCACTCTCTCATCACATCAAGTGAATGTAGCAGTGACGCCCCACGGGAATGCCGACTCGCCTACTCTGAATGATGAAGGAGAATTAGTGTTTGTAAAGCCATGGGAGGAGTCTCAACCTTTCCCTGCATTCGTCGATTTCGTCTCTCAGCAAGAATTGCGCGGGAGAAAAGGAGAAGAGGTTCGCTATGCTCAAACACGTGGGTAATATATTTCACAGTTTTTCTATTTGCTAGGCTAGCTACGCCTTGGACGGAATGAATCACACACCCAGATGAAATACCAGGTCAGCGTCTAAGCATGAAGGACCATTGGATAGCCAACTTGAACGGGGACGTTGAGGAGATCTCGGTATAACCGATCTTGCTTTGTGGTTCTGTCCATCCCGTGCTAGCCTATAAATGCACTTTACCGTTCTAACAATGAGCAGAAAATGATAACCTTCGCAATGAATACTCGTCGCTGTTCACTGATGTGGAAAAAGACATATCCTTCGCCAGGATAGCACTTCAACAAGATCCCGACGCCATCAATCTCGTAAGAATGACCCACCACCCTCTTACTAGGACCATATCTCATACACTACATAGTGGATAGGCAACTCGCATTCCCTCACTTCCCTCCACAAAGACCCCTACCAAAACATCTACGTTCAGATTATTGGACAAAAACATTTCACTTTACTTCCCCCCGTCTTCCACCCCTGCATCAACGAAGTGCCTCTTGCCTCCAGCTCTTACACCCGTTCTACTTCCGATACCTCTATTCTCACTATGGAGCCAGACTCGCCCCCCACAGAATTACCCATTGCAACCTGGGATCCAGACGTTCCATCTAAAAACCCAACAAAATACTCACTTCTAGCACAGCCAATGCATGTGACTCTGGAAAAGGGAGATATGTTATATTTACCCGCACTCTGGTATCATAAGGTAGGGCAGAGCTGTGGAGATGAGGGAATTTGTGTAGCTGCTAATTATTGGTATGTCTCCACCTTACTTTGATATGACCTTGTATATTTCTGTTTGGTCTGCCCAGGCGCAAGCGTATTTTTGCGTTTCTCCACGAGATATTATTGAGTTATTTGATAGTTTCGAGCGAGGCCTATCTATTTGGAAACGGATAGACTATAGTGGTCAATGGAAATATTGAGCTAACAAACACTTTAAAGGTACGATATGGACTTTGGGGGGATCTTTTGGCCTTTGTGTAATTTCGTTCGAAATGTCAGCTTACAAGATGACGGGAAAATGAAGAGCACGAGATAGTTTACGAATACGACAAAAAGTTTAAATTCCCCAACATTGCTAATGGTCGTAGTATTTCTCAGAGTTTCATACCGGCTAAATGTTTCTATTGATGTATAAGCTGGAAGAAGAATCGTCAAGATGATGAACCTAAGCAACAAACGTGACCGAAATTGTGCTATAAACGTATGTGAATCATGCCGGCCAGATGCAAACACATTGTCCATCGAAAGTAACAGCCAGGCCCCTCGGCCACTACTTTTCCGCAGTACTCTACTGTGGAGCGGAAAAAGTCTTCCCCAACGAAAGGTTGTGTGTGCTTTTCACCTAGTCATGAGTTTCTCACATCCATCTGATTCTCTCGATGAGATTGGATGGATTACCCTCTTCAAGGTTTGCGCGTATGCTATGCCAGCTAGTTTTCCATAGGGTATCCCTCTTACCCACGATTCCTTGTAGCCTCTACGTTGAGATTGGCTATTGACAGGTAGCTGAAAAACTTCGGGTTCTGAAACCTAGGTTTGAATGCCTCGTAAAGGTTTTCAATCTTCTTAATTCAAGTCTGACATGACAATCAAGTGATCTTCAAAGTTCAACTGGAAGTGTTATTTTTTTTGGTGTTGTGACTAACTTCGTACATTGAGTGCCCCCATAGGCAGGAAGTCTCTTCTCTGCATCAGCATTTACCCCGATGCACAATGAGAGGACATTGGCCTGATTTTCTAGAGCTGCGACAAGCAAGCACAAATAAAGAATGGTAGATTTTATGAGGTTTCGTCAAGCATTTGAGTCAGGTTCAAGTATGAATATTCATGAATATAATAGAATCAACTCCAAAAATGAACACCCGAAAGCAATCTGTATGGATATCAGAATTTAAATTGAAAACATCTTAAGCCCGAAAATTTAACCCTACGCCTACGCTTCATCCCATGCCATGTGTCCTGCGCTCCAAATCCTTGTGTATGGTGTATATGCAATGTTACGCCCCCCCCTATTCCGAAACGCAATCTTATAATACAGCATTTCTAAAACTCCCCAACCGATATATAACGCCGTCTCCTGTTCATAATTTAGATCTAACGGCCTCCAATCTGTACTTCACATCTTGTAAGACTTTGGTACTAGGTTTCCAATCATCGAATTGCTCCAGTAGTTCCACTGCTTCAGTGTGCAGTTCTGTTTTTACGAATTCTTCCTCGAGAACTCCCCGCATGATCCAGGGCAAGACGTAAGGGTTTGCGTTCGTAGGTGGCGAATATTGAGATATATGCAGAGGGACGTCGGGAACTGAGGTAGTGGTAAGAGCATGATCCATTGCCATGCTGGAAATATATGTGAGTAAAATAGGTTAATCGAAATTAGAAGAAGAGACCTTACTCATATATTTTGTCATCATCGTAGAGACGAGAGTGACCACCACCAGTATAAAGGCTCCCAGCCAGAGGCGCCGATAGCTCACGAATAAGTCCATGATCCGACACACCAAGATTGCGTAATTTCAACGCGAAGCCGACTAAGTGGGCAATAAAATCCGGAGCATGTATACGTCCATCCACAAATACAGCTCGGTAAATGTAGGGATGTTCTGCAGGCGAAAAGACGGCAGACTGGTATACTGTTAGAAATGAAAGTAACGAAACGGGAACATATGCTCAACTTGCCTCAATAGATACGAGCTGGTCGTCGATACTCGCACAAAATGTTATCCTTACTCCATACTTCAAGACTCGTTGAAGTGCCTTTTCATAATGTTGCGCGACATCACTTTCGTAATTTGCAAACTCGAAGAGTTCTGTTATCATCTCGTTGAATAATGCTGCCTGGTATCCAGTTTGGTGACTAGCAAACGGACCTAATGATACACCAGCTGGTGAATCTGTTAGACATGTTTTATAAGCGAGAGGCAATTCTCCCATGACTTACCCATTGCACATACGCCGATCCTCGCTGATGATACTATGCCCTCTTCTATCAGTTTTGCTACAAGCATCAAAGCAACCGGCACGCCTTGTGAGTGAGCAGCTACCATTATAAAATCTGCTTGTCGCAATCGATCCGTCCAATTAATGAGCAGTTCCCATAATTTATCTACCCTCTCGAAGATTTTACCCTCGCCATCAAGTGCGACTTTCTCTATTTCACAATCGGGAGACCCATTTGCATCTGTCCACCGCCTAATAGCAGCCGCCGCATGATTAGCGAATCTTATCGAAGTCCCACTAGGCTGCCCGATGAGCTTGCGCAATAGAGGTGCAGGAAATAGTCCATGGACACCTATTGCGACTGCATTCTTGATCTTTGGCACTTCTTTTGCCAGAGCTACATGTTTTATGGGTTTTTGTCGACCGCGTACAATCAATCTTGTTAACTGTCGTAGGATTGATGAATTTTCCATTAGATGGTAAGTATTTTGTACAGACGGTAGTAATAGATTTGGCGGAGAGGGAATCTGAGGTGAAGTGGTGACTTTCTTGGTTGCATCATCTGATTGTGCACTTGCCGTTTTTTGAATGACTTCCTCAATCTCTACAGACTTCGGTCGACCTTTTTTGCCAGATTTTGCCTTTTTGTCACCTTGGGATGCCTTGATATCGGCAGCTGGAACAGCTTCGACTGGCAACGGTTGATTCTGAGACTGCTCGCCCGAAACTGCTAGCTCGCCAGTTTCCCGACTTTCGGGAGGATCTGTAGCTTTTTTGGTGGTGTCGGAATACCAAAAAGCCGACGCCCAACTAGACCCACCAGGTTGCGTTGTAGATCTACTCGGTGTTGGTGATGCAGGTTTAGGTACATCTCTTGATGCATCTTTCATAATTATGACAGGATTTCCCTCAATGACATTTGTCGAAGCTGGTTCTTTTGGGTCTTCTGCAGGGACTGGAGGCTGAGAGGCTGACCATAGATTGAACCATGACCTCGATGCTGATAAATTTGGTTTTGGAGTCTCGATCGTTTCGTTCGCAATTGTCTGCTCCGGTAAGATTGTCTCGTTAGAAAAGGCTTCCTCAGTATTTTGCTTTTGAGGCTCTTCCAACACGGGAAGGGATTCTTTTGATATTTGCGATGGCATGCCTAACCAGCCCAACCAGCCCTGAGAGGTTATCGGCTGTTGTGCAGTTTCGGCGATCGATGAACTTTTCGATTTTGATTCTTTGGATGCATCTGACTCCCTCAGGGATCGGGGTTTGGGTGTTTCTTGATTCAAAATATCCTGTGGTACATTCTCATCTTTCTTGGTATTTATCTCATTGTTCGAAGCCTCCTCCGGTGGAACGCCCAACGTTAATTCGGATGCTGGTTTGCTTTTACCTAGGAACATTGATGGAGGTCTGGATGCGACCGATGAAGGTTTCCGTTGATCGTAATGGTTAAGTTCTGTCGCCATATTCCCGTTCGATGTTTTATCAGCTGAAATTGTCTCCCTCACTACCTGTGTAGAAACAGTGGATTTACGCGGCCAAGTTCCATACCAACTTGCCCTCGATCCGAGCTTTATCTTGTTAGCCTAACTACACCGACAGAAAGTCGTTTCAACAGCAACGAAGAGCACGGTTATCTTACTTGTTTCTTAGAAGCTGCGGCATGCTGAACGTGATTGGGAGGAGTAACCCCCTGGTCTGTGGTATCTTTTGAGGAATTCGTCGACTGCTCCTTGTAAGGATTTAGCTTTGATCGATTGCGTGAGGGCAGCATTCCAAAATATATTTCTCCTGACTGTTCGGATGATCGATTCTTAACCTCCTCCAAGGGGCGCGTGTTCTATATGAGTGAGTTGATTCAGAAACCTCACATCACATTAACATGTACCGTCGCCCCGCGTATAACAAGGTTTATTTGCCCCCTGCAAGGATGTTTGGTTTCGTCGTTATTGTAGTACGTCGTAATGGTATGTGACAATTCGCCCAAAGTATTGAAGAAAAATGTGTAATAACCTTACTGGCGATAGATAATGATGGGAATGGGGAACAAGATGGAGAGGAACCAGTGAAAGTATGGAGTATCTGGAGAGTTTAGAGGGTGGTGATTAGGTAGAATGCTAATGGTTTTTAGGTACTTGGTAACCAGAACTAGCTGTAGACTAGGCTGTTTTGATGTAATGAAGTTCATTTACAAAATATTACCATGTGACGGAGTCCTTATTATTATAATAAATCAGGGAGCCAAAGGAATCTATTTCCGAAGCAGTGAAGCAGCCGAGAATAAAGGATCAAATGAAATTGAATGACATATCACAATAAAAACAAATCAAATGTGAATAATGGAGGTTATTTTATGCTTTCTTGAACACTTCGTACAAAATGATTGATTACTCATTACCAAGATAACCTGCTTAGCTTCAGCCAGCCTTGTCAGCCTTATGAATATTTATCAGCCTTGCATATCGAAATTTGGCCCGCTTTTCGTTTGAATAGATCAACTCAATTTAATCCCAGCAATTTTTTTTAAATTTTCCGTGATGCCGATATTGATAGGGAAAAAAAAAGTTGTGAAGCTCGATAGTCATCGTTCGTTCGTTCTTTTGCTACTCCAATATTTCTTTTCCTAATATTCACGAACCGTTCTTCCCAATTAATAACAATGGCGCCATTTGAGAAGAAAAGAAAGACTGGTCCCACCAATGATTCATTTATGCGATCGAAAAAAACTTCGGAATCCGATGACCGACCTTCGAAACGACCAAGAGCAGAAGAGAAAGAGGAGAAAAGTACATCTACCACAAAATTTCCTTTAGCGACTAAAATATCTCGACCTAAGGAGGAAGAAGTCGCATTCCCAAGAGGTGGTGCAAGTGTATTGACCCCATTGGAGCATAAACAAATCCAGATTGATGCTACCAGAGACGTCTTATTCGAACAATATGGAGCCAAGTCTTCCAAGCCTGATGGAGAAGTTCAAGAGGGCGAGGATACTTCAAAAGTAAAGAAGAAGGGAAAGGGTAAAGGCAAGGGTAAGAAGACAGCTCAAGATACCGAAGTCGAAGAAGAGACTGTCAAAATTGAAGGATTGAGTTACAAGGTATGTGCTATAACCACTTAATAATAGAACTGGCTATTTGCTCACAGTTTGCAGAGGTTAGTGCCAGGCTCTTTGGTACTTGGCCAAGTGTCACAGATCAATGCTACAGATATTGCTCTATCACTGCCAAATAATCTGACGGGATACGTGCCCATTACTTCGATTTCGGACAAAGCTACGGAACGGGTTGAGGCGATTGCGGCGGCCGAGGAAGATGATGCAGAGGACGAGATCGAGGTGCAGGACATTGATTTAAAGAAGATGTTCTCAATGGGACAGTACCTAAGGGCATATGTTGTTTCTACCAGCGATGATACAAACACAGCCACGCTAGGAAAAGGTAAAAGACGAATCGAATTATCCCTCCGACCCCAACATGCCAACAATGCCGTCACTCCACAGAATCTCATTACCAACAGCACTTTAATGGCATCCGTTACAAGCGTCGAAGACCATGGCTTAATCATGAACATTGGACTTGAAGATTCTGGTGTTCGTGGTTTCATGGGCGCAAAAGATATTGGTCACGAATTCGTTTTGGCTGATGTCCAGGAAGGCGCCGTGTTTCTGTGCATGGTCACTGGCCTCAGTTCCAACGGAAAGACAGTCAAGTTATGCGCGGACACTCAAAAGATTGGTAATTTGAAGAAATCGAATTATCTCACAGATGCTCCAACGGTGGATGCTTTTCTCCCGGGCACTGCGGTCGAGATCTTGATTGTTGACGTCAGCTCCAGGGGCGTTACTGGAAAAGTCATGGGTATGGTTGATGTTACTGCAGATTTGATGCATTCAGGCACTGGTGTAATGAACCAAGAACTAGAAAAGAAATTCAAGATTGGTGCCAAGGTCAGAGGCAGAGTCATTTGCACTTTTCCAAATTCAGATTCTCAAAAACTTGGTGTCTCTCTTCTTGACCATGTTGCATCGCTGTCGCCCCAGCAAGCAGGAAAACCGGGAAGCAAGGTAGACCCGCTCGACGTACTGCCTTTGTCTACCGTCATCGAAGAAGTTACAATCAAGAAAGTCGAGTCTGGAGTTGGTCTTTTTGTGGATGTGGGAGTTAAGGGAATCCCTGGCTTTGTCCACATCTCTCGAGTGAAAGACGGCAAGATAGAGACTTTGGAGGAGACAACAGGCCCCTATAAAGTAGGGTCGGTCCACCGAGGTCGCGTGCTCGCCTATAACTCCCTCGACGGTGTATACCTTGTTTCCCTGGAAAAAAGTGTTCTAGAGCAGCCTTATTTGCGAATTGAGGATTTAAAGGTTGGTGAGGTTGTGAAGGGAAAAGTTGAGAAGCTCATTGTCAACGCAAATGGTGTCGGCGGACTACTAGTTAATTTGGCAGAAAACATCTCTGGGCTCGTGCCGGAAGCTCACTTGGCGGATGTACAATTGCTTCACCCCGAAAAGAAATTCAAGGAGGGCATGTCTGTCACAGCACGTGTCCTATCCACAGACCCTGGAAAAAGACAGATTCGATTGACACTCAAGAAGACACTCGTCAATTCCGAATTGCCCGCTTTCATCTCGTACGATGGCATAACCGTTGGAATGCAAAGTCCAGGTACTATTGTAAACATCATAAATACAGGTGCGGTGGTTCAATTTTACGGCAACATTCGAGGGTTTTTGCCTGTCTCCGAAATGAGCGAGGCTTATATTCAGGATCCCAGCCAGCATTTTAAAGTTGGACAAGTTGTCAACGTTCATGTTTTGAAGGTTGATTCCGAGTCTCAGAAATTAACGGTCTCCTGCAAAGATCCCTCAGTCTTCGGACTAGCACAGCAAAATGCGTTGAAGAATCTCAAAATTGGCGAGATTTTGTCTGCTCTCGTCACAGAAAAGTCGAACGACGACATTTCTGTTGAAATTCAAGGACTAGGGCTGAAGGCAACACTACCTGTTGGTCATCTTACCGATGGATCGGAGAACAAAAGCCGTTCTTCCTTCAAGAATATTCGAGTCGGCCAGGTATTAACAGATCTTGCTGTATTGGACAAATATGAACAGAAACGTTTGATCGTCTTAACGAATAAGCCAGCACTTGTCAAAGCTGCTCAGGATAAGACGTTGCTGAGATTATTTGACGATGTGAAGAAGGACAAGACTGTGCACGGGTTCGTTAAAAATATAACCTTGACCGCAGTGTTTGTACAGTTTGGAGGCGGGCTCACAGGACTTCTACCTAAGAACATGATACCCGAAAAAAATCTTCGTTTACCAGATTTTGGATTCAAGAAATGGCAAACAGTAGAAGTTAAAGTCACCAAGATCGACAACGGACTGCGAAGATTTCTTTTATCTATGGCTGATGCTACTTCTGACAAGAAACCCCAGGAACCTTTAGCCCCCGGTACCAATCAGGAAGCCGTAAACCCTGTTGATGAAACCATCAAGAGCATTGATGATATCGCCCTTGGCCGACTTACAAAAGCAAGAATATCTTCCGTGAAGGATACTCAGGTAAATGTACAGCTCGCCGACAACATCCAAGGTCGAATTGATGTGTCGCAAGCTTTCGATTCTTGGTCAGAGATAAAATCCAAGAAGCAACCTCTGAAGTCATTCTCTCCGAAGCAAATTATCGATGTTCGCGTTTTAGGGATACATGATGCGCGTAACCATCGCTTCCTACCTATCAGCCACAGATCTGGCAAGACTCTGGTCTTTGAACTGTCCGCTAAGCCCAGTGATCAAACCGAGGCTGCCCAGGACCCGGTATCTTTGGACAAAATTAAGCTTGGCTCTTCTTGGTTAGCATTTGTCAACAATGTTGGAGCCGATTGTCTTTGGGTTAATCTATCTCCTAATGTGCGTGGCCGTATCAGCGCTCTGGATGTATCAGATGACGTATCATTGCTCAAGGACCTAGAAGTAAACTTTCCTATTGGATCTGCCATCCGGGTTCACGTTAAGGGTGTAGATGTTGAATCCAATCGTCTGGATTTGTCTGCTCGCTCTAGTCAAGATTCTGATGCCCTTACTTTCGATAGACTAAGCAAAGGCATGATCGTACCAGGAAAAGTAACCAGAGTCAATGAAAGACAGGTCATGGTACAAATTACTGATAGCATCTCTGCGCCCATCAATCTTACGGACCTTTGCGACGACTTTTCGGAAGCTGATCCTTCAAAATACTCTAAGAATGACATCGTTCGGGTTTGCGTCACTGATCTCGATATCCCCAACAGACGTGTGCGATTGTCAACTCGAGCATCTAGAGTGATGAACTCCTCGGCGGCAGTTCAAGACGCAGAGATATCATCAATCTCGCAATTGAAAGTAAATGATATTGTGCGTGGATTTGTTAAACACGTCGCTGATAAGGGGCTATTCGTTAATTTGGGTGGTAATGTGACAGCATATGTTCGAATTTCGGACCTTTCGGATTCTTACATCAAAGACTGGAAATCAGAATTTCAAGTCGACCAATTAGTTAAAGGCAAAGTCACAGTTGTTGATGAGCTTTTGAACCACATTCAATTGAGTCTTAAACCTTCTGTTATCGATAAAGATTACATTGCGCCTTTGACGTTCAACGATATCCACGTGGACCAAATTATTACTGGAAGAATTCGTAAAGTTGAGGATTTTGGTGTCTTTATCGTCATCGATGGCTCAGCAAATGTAAGCGGCCTTTGTCACCAAAGTGAGATGGCTGAAAAGCGTGTTCACGATGTCAAAAAACTGTACTCCGAGGGCGATGAGGTCAAAGCTATCGTATTAAAGATGGACCCCGAGAAGAAACGTATCAGTTTCTCCATGAAGGCTTCACACTTTGAGGACGGAGAAGAGTCTGATGGTGAGAGTGAGAATGACGGTGTGGAGGGCGTCAAGCTCGATAATATGGATCTCGATGATAATGATGATGAAAGTGAGGGCGGTGTTGAATTTGATGATGTGCAAGATCTTGAAAGTGCTGCGGAAGATGGAGATGAAGCCTCCGATTCTGACGAGGAAATGCAAGATGCTGGGGATGATGTTCCAGCTCTTAGTGCTGGTGGATTTGACTGGTCTGCTGATATCCTGGACCAAGCAGATGGTGAATCTAACGCCGATTCCGAAGAAGAAGGCGTTGAAGAGAAGCCTAAGAGGAAGAAGAGAAAGGCAGAAATTAAGATCGATAGAACGGGCGACCTTGATGCCAACGGACCGCAATCTGTCAGTGACTTTGAGCGTCTCCTTTTGGGTCAGCCAGACTCTTCCAGTCTCTGGACCCAGTATATGGCTTTCCAAATGCAACTCAGCGAGCTAGGCAAAGCTAGAGAGATCGCCGAGCGTGCCATCAAGACTGTTAATATGCGTGAGGAAACCGAGAAGCTCAACATTTGGCTTGCTCTTCTCAATCTGGAGATTGCATATGGAAACGACGAGACTGTTGAAGAGGTATTTAAACGAGCTTGTCAGTACAATGATGCCCAAGAGGTTCATGAGAGATTGGCTAGTATCTATATTCAGTCGGGCAAGAACGAGGTAAGGAACAGTCATGGAATCCTGAACACTTACGCTAACAATACTACAGAAAGCCGACGAACTGTTTCAAACTCTTACCAAGAAGTTTTCACAATCTCCCACCGTATGGGTCAATTATGCACACTTTCTTTTCAATACTCTCGGATCCCCTGATCGCGGTCGTGCTCTCCTTCCGCGTGCAACTCAGTCGCTTCCTCCACACACACATCTTCCTATGACGCTCAAGTTTGCAGCTTTAGAGTTCCGCTCTGAACACGGTTCTCCAGAACGTGGTCGCACTATTTTTGAGGGTGTTTTAGCTAAATGGAATAAAAGACTGGACATCTGGGGCCAGCTTTTGGATCTGGAAATCAAGGCAGGCGATACGACCATTGTCAGGGGAGTCTTCGAAAGAGTGGCTCGAATCAAGGGGTTAAAACCGAAGGGTGCGAAGGGGTGGTTCAAAAGATGGAGCGAGTGGGAGGAGGCGAATGGTGATAAAAAGTCACAAGAGAAAGTAAGAGCCATTGCCGAGGAGTGGGTCAGGAGTAAGTCCGAGAAGAAGGATGATCAGGATTGATAAGCCATTGTGGTGATGAGAAGATGCCAAAAAAGCTTTGTGTAGTAAAAGCTGCTTAGGAAGGAAAGAAAATGGACGATGTAGTGCAAATGTAACATCAAGCCAATTGAATTTCATCTGTTAAAATGAATCAAATGCTGTATTTTAGGATGCTTATAAGAGCGATGATGGTGATTGCATATGAATGAATCCTAAAACGTTTCATAGATAAACATTTCAATTCTCAGATGTATATAGAAGGTCAGAATGCCTCCCAGGAGGTTAGAGATCCTTTCGAACTTTTACTTCGAGCCTTCCTGCTTCATTATTTTGCTGTTCTCGCAAAGCCTGCAGACTATCATCCAGAATCGCAATCTCGGCATCAATCTTCAACAATCTTTCCTTCAACATCCCCTCATACTCATCATCAGTTAGTTTTTTCCAAGGCACCCACTTTGAGTTAATCCAACTTTCCCCATTTCCCTTCTCTCCGCCTTCTTCCAACCTCATTTCCTCCATCTTCCTCTCGTCCACCGCATCATAGATTCTCTGTCCCACATATCCTGCAGCTCCAAACATGACAAACCCAGGCAGAACATTCTTCGGTCCACGCAATATACCCCCTGTAGCACCAGCAAGTGAAGCAGCAAGGGCAGTCGAAAGGGCTTTCTCCTGTGGTGTTGGGTATATGCGAGCGGTCCTGTAATGGGAAAGAAGCGCGGTGCGGGTTCCCCAGAAGGTGGTGCCGATAATGCCCCATTGAATGGAGCTAGCGACGGCGAAGAGCACTGGAGTTTGAGAGACGAGGATGCCAGAGAATCCACCGACGATGGTGCCAGAAAGTGCTGAGGAAGCATTAGCTAGGGGTTGGGATGGGATGGCCTGGCTAATATGTATAGATGGCGATTAAGATGGGGGAAATGTATAAAGATTTATAGGGGATGAGGGATGAAAATAATGTTGGAGAGTATTAAATGTGTACGCAAACAGGAGGTAATACAGACGAGAGGCCAGAACATACCGGAAAGACCACCGAATTGCAGAGCAGGTTTAATGATATCCATTAACTCCGGTGGTAAATTGTCCGATTCGAGGCTCTGAGATTGTTTGATAGGAGCCATTGAGGACGAAGAATCTCCCTTTTCTCCGGAAGTTGTCATATCGTCTCTTATTTTCCGAACGGAGCAAGAATTGGGCTGCATATACAAAGAATCGGGACTAATAATACCTAGATACCTACATGAGCGAATGAAATTTATATGATACCATTCCCATTTTGACACACGCAACCAGGTAAACAAGCTAGGTAGGTATTGAAGAGGAAAATAAATTTCACCTACACAAGGATTTATTTTAATTACCTGCAATAGGTGTCGAGTGTTATATATGCTCGCTGACTAGGTATTATATCAACGATATGGTATATATTATATGTAGTATGTGTAGTATGTATATATATATATAGATAATATACCACTATATCTACTTCTGCCGTATTCAAATTTTCTTTAATTCAAGTCAAAAGAGTGATAAATTTTTAAAATACTGCATATATATTACATAGGACCTGGTGGACGACGATCAAAGCAAAACTAACAACACCACTAGTGAAAGAATTCGCCCCACTAGTTTCGCACAACCCTTGTAAAACTTCGCACTTTTAATAATTCTTCCATTTCCATTTTGGATTGATTCTAACCCACCACGAAGAACCTCGACCTCTTCGTACCAAAACACGAAAAGATATTCGACGAGCCTCGAGTATCCTGAAGCATACGTTAATATCAAATACATACGATCGATTGAAGGACTTTATAGTACCTTCAATACTCCGTCTTGGACAACGCGCAAATTCTTTTGCGCAGTGTCCTAAAAAGCCGCAATCATGGGTAAGCGCTCCCCCTCACTGACCCTCCGTCGACTATCGCAACCCACGATAGTACTGTCGCTGTGGGTCTCCAAGATGTTGCGTATATAATAGCTAATTGTGATTGTGCCATAGCTCCCAAGAAGAAGGAACAGCAGAAGATGTCCCTCGGGACCTTCTTGGCTGATGAGAGTATGAATGCCTACCGTCCTCACACAATAGCTTTTACATACTGATATCCATATAGAGTTAGGATCATGGGCCGATGAGATGGAGGATATGCCAGTTTGTAAGTACATTCCATTCCTATGTCAATGTCTAGCCTTGCTAATTTCCGTCTCCTAGCCGGTATGTCATTGCAAACGAGCAAACTGGTCATGGCCAATTGTGTGAGGATAAATGATGACTGACTGGAATAGACTCACGTCCTTCTGGTTATGGTGGAAGCAGCAACGAGAGACGTACCTACAGCGCTACTACTGGTACTTATGGTAACAATGCCGGAGGTAAGTTCCTCATCACCTTCCTTCGAGTCTTTCTTTCTCAATGAAATTTATAATTCTAATTCGCAATAGGTTATTCCGTTCGTGAGGAACTTCCCCTCCCCGATAAGCCACCTTACACTGTCCATCTTGGAAACCTTTCATTCGACGCCACCATCGGCGATGTTAACGAATTCTTCGTCGGCTGCGAATGTATCAATGTACGCATCATCGAGGACAAAATGGAAATGAAACCAAAGGGTTTCGGATATGCAGAGTTTGGCTCACTGGAAGGTCTCAAGTCTGCCCTGACTTTGAACGGAACTCAGTTCCAAGGACGTAATATCAGAATTAGCGTTGCCGATCCACGTAAGTTTGATGCCCTTTGCATTTTCGCTTTTCACTAATATATGCTGCAGCAAAGGATCGCGGTGACCGTCCAGATGTACGGGAACTGGGAGATTGGAGCAGGAAGGGACCATTGCCAGATTTGCCAGGCCGTGGAGGGGAGCGTCGCACTTCGGATCGAGGATATCAATCCAGCCGATTTGGCGAGGAAGGCGGCGAACGTAGAGCCCCCCGTGAGACCGAAAGTGATGGCAAGGTTCGAGACTTTGGAAACTGGGAGCGAAAAGGCCCACTTTCACCCCTCGCACAGCAAGAACGTGCTCCAAGAGAAGGTGGCAGACCACGAACCAACGATGGACCCAGGGCTGAAGGTTTCAGAGACCGCAAAGCTTCACCAGCTGCTTGGGGTGAAGCCAGATCTCAAGGTCAGGGCTCTGGTTCGCAAGAGGGATCCAGACCACCCAGACGCGAATTCCAGGAGCGACCCGCTGTCGAACGTGCCCCAACCGCTGCCGATCAAGACAACCAATGGCGTAGCAAGATGCGACCAGACCCACCAGCTGCACCAGCTGCAAAGTCACCCGTTCCATCTCGTGAAGGCAGCGAGGCACCAGCTTCTCCTGCCCTCCCATCTGCCCCAGCTGGTGGTAGACCGAGGTTGAACCTCGCAAAGCGCACCGTTCCCGAGGTCTCTGTCGACTCATCCTCCCCATCTGCTACAGGAGATGCAAAGGCAAGCCCTTTTGGAGCAGCTCGTCCAATTGATACTGCCGCCAAGGAGAAAGAAATTGAGGAAAAGCGACAACAGGCAATCAAAGAGAAGAAGGATGCCGATGAAAAGGCCAAGCAGGAAAGAGAGGCTGCTAAGGCTAGGGAAGCCGAGATTAACGAGAAGAAGGTTGAAGTCATACAACATGAGGGTGGAGAAGCGACAAAGGAAGGAGAGACAATTGAAACTGAGAATGCAAATGGTGAGGTAGTCGAAGATAAGGCTGTCAAACCAAACGAGATTGTAAGGGATGCCAGACCAAAACCATCCGATACTGGTGCTTGGAGACGTCCATCTTCCGGGCCTAAACCTCCCAGAGATGATATTCCAAGAGGACCAAGGGGTAGGGGTGATGGCCATCATGCACCAAGAGGCTCAAGAAACAACGATGGCGGAAGAAACTACAGGCAAAACACAAATGGTGGTGGACAAAATGCAAACGCACCAGCCCAGACTCCTGCTGCCGCAACTGAAACTGCAGTTATGGAAGAGGATGGCTGGAGCACCGTGTCCAAACCCAAGAAAAACAATCGTGGTGGCAATGCAGGCCAACGTGCTATTGCTTCTTAGATATCAGATTTTAAGAGGCGTCAACGAAACATTGACAAACCGAGCAAGCATTCTCGGTGCACACTGAGCATCTAGTGGCATAACTCCGATGCTTTTAAATGGCAAAAAGCATAATTTCTCGTTCCTCAATTCTCAAAACGATTTCCTTCGGCGTTGGATCTGCATAAATCTTTGTGTCTAGATTTTCATTATTCCCATGTTCAGCCTCACTGGCCCAGAACGATACCATAGCCTTGCAGCATACGAAAAGCTTTTCTGGAATCCACTCTACTCTTCTATACTAGTAATATCTAGATTGAATATGGGCGGCCTCTGCACAAATGTTTCTTTGGGGCGCATGGTGCTCCTGACTGACATGTTAGACTACCTGTCCTCTCATATACTTGGGTCTGTTTGGGTCTTTTGTGTGTTTTGCTGGTCTACTCTCCTGTTTTCCAAAAAAGTTATCTATTTCTGGGGAACAATGAATCGTCCTCACAATCTCCATGTTCATACAGCCATTTGCTTGCCATCACTATATTATCCTTTTGACTTTCAACATATCTCCACATGATAGGCCGAGAGTGATGAGAAGGAATTGAATGATGATGCGGCATGAGATGGCTATGAGTCTAAGATAAATTAGATGCCCTATTGTGGTTTCCTCATTGTTGCATTTGTAGTGGCACTTTTAAGATTGATATCGGGCATTAGAATAGGAGATGGAGGGGAGGAGATCCATGAATTAGGCTATTTATGACGTTAAATGTGAACAAATAGCAAATTCTAACAAAGTTACCAAGCAAGCATCTCAGAGATTCTTGCCACAAGAAAGTGATAACAAAGTGGAATGTTATTCCTGAGCTACATTATTGATATACGGATTTTAATAGGTCCGAAGTTAAAAAGCCGTCAAATAGTAAGAGCATCTAATGCTTGAAATTTTCTTTTAGGAATCAAAATATACATATACAACTATATACTATTGAAAAAAGGTTCCCTCCTTTTACAAAAGAAATCCTCTTTCAATTTTTTATTAAATCAATATTAAATCAACGAATGAAATAATTGAAAGTTTTATCGATGATTATTGGTCCATTTTATGTGTGCTCCCCTCTTTCCGTTTCCAGAACAATTTTCCAGGTAAGTATAATCACGTGATAAACACTAGCGTAGATCCCTGCATTAGGTAGTGCAGCCTTCGATGGTGCCTGCCTGCTAGACTTATTTACTTTTCAACATACAATGTTCTACCATCCTACAATTTTGAATTCTACCATAATTCATCTCTTCACACTCCTTAGCCACCCTATCCATTTTTGGGATTACAGTATCAATATATATTAGTCCACTATTTTGGCAAGACCAAATATTTATTATTCGTTCTTTTTCTGGAACAGCAGGAATGAGTTTGAATTTCGGACAAAAAAATCTCACAATTAAACCTGTGGTTCCGAAATATAAAATAGAGACCATCAAAGTTCCAAAGCAGTCTCCAAGGCCGATCTTACCCACCAGAACATCAAGTAACAACCTCCGAACTGGAGCGCCTGCGACGAGGGTCGCGGACGCTCGTGGCAGATTGGCAATCTCCAATTCTACCTCTGGCGTAGGAAAGAAGAGGAAAGAAAGAGAAATCAGCGTAAGTCGTGGTGTAGGAAAAAGCTCAAATCTTAAAGCTCGAAGAAGTCCAAGCCAGCGACCATTAGAAAGTGATAGCGAGGAAGACGAAGAGATTGACATACCAGCCAAACGGGCCAAGTCGGAAAACGTGGAACTTGATTTGAGAAGAAATCTGAAAGACCAAAAGGCTTTTTTGTCTGAAGCCGCTGACAATCAAGGCTCTAAATGTAAAATGATCCATGCGGCCGATGTCATGATGACGAAGCACAGGGCTAAGAGGGGCGAGAAGGTTTGCGATAAAAAGAAAGAGGAGGGTGAAGCAGTTTATCTACGATACCCTAGCGTCCGTCGTATGGAAAGGTACGCCTCTTCTCTGCAATCTCTGAATTTGAAGTAGGACTGAGCTAATAAATGTCACCAATAAAGATACCAACTCATTTCCGAAGGCGAAGTCATTGATCCTGGAGAAGAAGAATTGATCAATCCTTACGACGAAATACCAAAGATTGCAGAAATTGTCAAGGACGAATATCTGACTGAAGAGCAAGCAGCGGAGTTCCAGCATCCAGAAACGGGCATCATTCGCAAGATTAACAAAGCGACGAACAATATTACTTGGACTCTCGCCAACAAAAATAAAAAGCCCTACGACAAAGCGAAGCTAAAGGAGCTATTAGTCGAATTTCGGAATGCTGTGGAAGTTTACAACAATGCGCTCGGCACTCTCACTAAGAATGGATCGCTGGCACAAAATCTGGATAATAAGCATTCACTATCGTCTAAACTTCTCAAAATGGTTCTCCAGCAAGTCTACGACCGAGCAGTATCTCCCCAGGTTGAATTGACTAGAGAGTACGAAAACGGCACAGATTATGTCTACGGCGAGCTTACATTCCCATTCATATCCCGAATTCTCAAGGAAGATACTCGCATGAAATCTGATCAAGTTTTCATAGATCTTGGTTCAGGGGTAGGGAATGTCGTCATTCACGCCGCCTTACAAGTTGGTTGCGAAAGTTGGGGCTGCGAAATAATGACAAATTGCTGTAAGCTTGCTTCTGTCCAAAAGACAGAGTTCTTTGCACGTTGCAGGGCTTGGGGTCTCAGCGCTGGATCTGTCAACCTTGAGGAAGGGAATTTTCTGGAGAACACAAAGATTCATGAGGCGATGACGAGGGCTGACGTTATCTTGGTCAACAACCAGGTCTTCAACCCTGATTTGAATCAACGTCTTGTGAACTTATTCTTGGATTTGAAAGAGGGTTGCAAGATTGTGAGTTTAAAAACTTTCGTACCAGATGGCCATGTTATGAACCGTTACAATCAAGACAACCCGATCAATCTATTGCGAGTCGAAAAGAAGACCTTCGCACAAGGAGACGTTAGTTGGCAGGGCGGAGGAGGGAATTACTATGTTGCTACGAAGGATAGTAGTATCGTAGCCAATTATCACAAGTCCCTAGAGAATAGGCAGGCACGGGGGACTCGGGCTAGATGATTTGTGGATTAGAATATTCGGGAGTACGGCAAAAGGTCCATGGACTTTGGACAAATCGTTTTTCTTGTATTGGTTGATACCACTGGGCAGGTCATTATTAGGTTCTCGGGTACACAGCGATATTAGCATCGAGTCAGTATCAAGTAGATGTATTCATAGATAAATGTATTTGTACCAGCGTCGCTATGGGTGCATATCTTACGCTATTTCGGTGATTCTAAAATAGAAAGTAATCGGGCATGGTTTAGTTGAATCGTTCCTTACATTAGGTCCCAAACGTTCTATTCATTTCATCCGCTTCCCTTCCCTTTTGAGCCATCCATCTATCAATCAACTCTTTATTTTCCGCCTTTAATCTTTTCTCATTCTGCTCTGCTATATTAAGTTGCAAATTCAGAGATATCATTTCATCCTGCACATCATGATACCCCTTAGTCTTAGCCTTTAACTCCTCATCTCTATCCCTAATCTTCCTCTCCATGATATTTCGTTCTCGCGTCAAAGTTTGGATTTGTTTTGATTCTGAGATGCTTTTAGTACGGAGAGCTTGGAGAGAGTTTTCAACGATTTTCAGGCGCGATTGAAAGTGTGAAGAGGAACGGAGTGCTTCGGCCAGGGAGGCGCGAAGCTGGAGGATCTCGGAAGAGGAGGTGAGTTGAGTTTGTTTTGTATTTTTTGAGGTTGTTTTCTGGGATGTGGAGGAAGAAGAGAGGGATGAGGGAGTGTCGTGAACAGCCGCTGCCGCGGTTTGGGCGGAGACTCTGTCGAGAAGCTGAGTATCTTTTGCGAGTTATTAGATTTTGGACAAAATGCACTTCAAAAGGGGTTCCGTACAAGCCTCTATAAACTGACGATTAAATTGCTGATAGCTAGCTTGTTCCCGCTCGTCGCGTTCTTGTAAAGCTTTAATATACTCATCGCGCCAGGAAGTCATTGTGTCGTTTTCTTGGTTGCTAATGTATAAGTTGAGGCTGCATTGCTCTGGAAGTTACCAATGGTTTTCGTTAGTAGACAATCATAGAATACACGCTCTACCAAATATTCCACCAAAAAAAGATGAAGTTCCAGATTATAGATATTACAAATTCGTTGAAGAAAAGTGTAGTCTGATATTCTTTTTTTGTGCAAGACTCTGCAAGTGAATGGATAAAGAAGTTCTCTCATGCAACATGCAACATGCAAACATGCAGGCTTCTGAAAGCTTAATTCCATTCCCATTTTCCCATTCAAAATATCAATCAACAACCTCCATCCACCCTTTTAATCATTCTCCTTTCTATACCACCAGTAGATTTGTAATACATTATATTTAAATAGAAGGTTTCATTGAATCTATTTTCATTATTGTTATATGAATATTGAAATAGTTGAGATAAACTATTTTTTGGGGGGGAAAAATAATACAAATAATAAAATATATAATTTTTTTAATAAATTATAATTGAAGAGATAAAATATATCGTTGGTGAAATGTTTTTATTAAGACAAATTCAATTATTTATTAAAAATACCATCAAATTTCTCAGACCCTTTTAAGAGATTAATCGATAAAAAAAAAAAACATGTATTTTATCATAATATAATGTTAAAATATAGAGCGTAAAATCGAACCAGAAGGGCCGGAATGTGAGATAATATATATATGGGATGTATGGTAATGAATGGCCTGTGGGATCTAGATAAGCAAAAGCTGATAGGATAAAGCGGCCGGTGCTAGCGGGTTTTTGATGATGAGGAAGCGCACGAGGCAAAGCACTAAAGCTTAAGGTTGCCGATGTAATGAATTGTTGATGTTCCTCCCTCTTTACTCAAGCAAACCAATTACAAGGACTAAATTAATACATACATAGTCCGATTTCTTGAAAACTGAACGGATTTCTTTCTTATCAACTGAAACGATTATTCATATTACGTGTTTGCGCACCTTTTTTGTTTGAGAAAGGGACAGAGGAAAGGCAGGGAGAAATTTAGCGCTTCGTGAGGAGAAGAGATCAGACCAAGGAAGCACAAGGAGATATGGCTTCAAGAAAGAAGGTCTTACTGAAGGTGAGGACTATCAATAGGGGTCTTATCTCTGGTTTGATACTGATATGAAATTCGCAGGTTATTATCCTGGGCGATAGCGGTGTAGGAAAGACGAGTTTGATGAATCAATATGTACGTTGAACGCCTGCCGAGTCATCCTTCTTCTACCCCTGATGGATATGCCAATACTGGAGACTAATAGTGGATTAGGTCAATAAGAAGTTCAGTGCAAGCTACAAGGCAACTATTGGGGCGGATTTCTTGACAAAGGAAGTGCTGGTTGATGATCGATTAGTCACTATGCAGGTGAGGGTTCTACGCAATACATGGCGGCTAGAATGTGGTAGCTGATGGTTATATTATAGCTTTGGGATACAGCAGGTCAGGAACGGTTTCAATCGTTAGGGGTCGCATTCTACAGAGGAGCGGATTGCTGTGTTCTTGTCTACGATGTCAACAATTCAAAAAGTTTCGACACATTGGATAGCTGGAGGGATGAATTCTTGATCCAGGCCTCGCCCAGAGATCCAGAAAGCTTCCCATTTGTATGTTTAGCAATTTTGCTGAAAAGGACTGTGGCGCTGATGATTAAATAGGTCGTTCTAGGCAACAAGATTGATGTTGAGGAGAACAAGAGAGTAGTAAGTTTGGCATTGGGATGCGTTACGGTATTTTGCTAATGGTACCTTAGATCTCTTCAAAACGGGCCATGACTTTCTGCACTTCAAAAGGCAATATTCCATACTTTGAGACGAGTGCAAAGGAGGCCATCAATGTTGAGCAAGCCTTTGAAGGTAACTAATCTCTATCTTCTTTGACACTTCTGAGCTAACCTCCTTTTCAGTCATCGCTAGAAATGCTCTAGCACAGGAGGAATCGGAAGAATACAATGGAGATTACTCGGATCCAATTAACATCCATATCGAGAATGATAGAGATGGCTGTGCTTGTTAAATGGCAGTCACTAGGGTCGCGTTGGAAGTCTTTGGGCTCATTTTCTCTCTCCGCCCCACGGTTTCAGTCATCGGGGGAATTATACGGGAAACTTTGATGCGAGATCAACTGTACATAATCATTCTGGCGCTATTGGGTCTGCAATTTTTTCTTCCTTGATGGTACAGAATGCATAATGAGAGAGACGCTTTTTATAGTTCGTAATGAAATCTTTTTTGGACGCACTACTTTATTTCCACTAGGGCAAGTTCTTTTCAATGATGCGAGTACGTAGCGAAACTTACAATGACATTGAAACAAAGTTCACCAGCCTCTGTCTATCTTTGACCCCTCTCGATTCAATGCTCTTATGTTTGATAACGATTAGCGTACCTATACCTACCTAGTCTAGTAAATAAGGCGTAAAGTTAGGGTTATCTGGTTACATACAAGCCAAGCGATAAACCCCTATCAAATGAGAATGTCTTGATCCGCTGGGAAGTACAAGTCAGCCTTCACTTGGCTTGACTTTTATTTTATAAATTATTTTTCTTCACTCCCTCTCTCAACGGCCAAATTTCAGAAGCGTCATTGATGATTTCGATCGCGTGCTCAGTCTTCCGTGTTCCGCGACAAGAACGAACAAACACACTCACACTTCAACTACTGGTGTAGAAGATTCAGCGTATTATTTAAATGCATCAATATTTGTGCATGTTTTTACGACCTCCATGACTTTCCGACGTCCCGAAAAGAAATCCACATAGTCTACATCCACCCGACAGAATCCTGACTGCACGGGCGTAGGTGGGATATAGATAAGGTCAGGAAGGAGATCCAGGGACGATATCCCACAACTCGATCCGGAAACGACGACACAGTAAAAAAAAAACTCGGCGCCATGAGTGTATCAACGGGCCCTGCTATAATGCAGGCACAAACTCAGAGGCTGTCCTTGGAAAGAACGGTGACAGACACCAGTGCGGATACAGGCAGCAAGAACATGGGATTTAGAGCTGGAGTGGGGTTGGAGAATGTAGCGCGCAGAACGCTGGGCATGGTGTTATTGGGAGTTACGGTGATGTTATGGACGAGTAGTAATTTTCTTGCTAGTGTGAGTGTGCTTCTCTCTTTGCCAGCTTGGTATTTTAAGTTGGAAAAGTATCAAGAGATTAGATACCTACCCATACTGATTACCAGAACTATAGTATATATTCGCCGATAATACCTATTCAAAACCATATTTCGTGACATATATCAACACGTCGTTCTTTGCTGTATCGTTGATTCCTATCTTTCTACGAATATCGAGGGAGCATGGATGGTCGCATGTGAAGGATTTGGTTGTCGATTATTATCACGAACAAATATCAGAATACCGCTCCGGGCTCCAGAATCTCCGCAAGGGATGGCGCGTTCGGGAATCCAGCCTAGAAGACCAAGAATACGATTCTATGAGCGCTTCTCACTCCCGTCTCCTTAGCTCTACCGACGACTTTGACACAGATCCTTCTCAACCACAAGAGCAAGAAAAGGAAGACAAACTGAGTGTTTCCGAAACCGCCAAACTTTCTCTCGAGTTTTCCCTGCTTTGGTTCATAGCCAATTACCTGGTAGCCGGCTGTCTCGAATACACATCCGTCGCCTCCTCCACGATTCTTACCTCCACTTCCTCAATCTTCACTTTGCTATTCGGAGCCCTCGTCCGCGTCGAATCTTTTACCATCCGAAAACTCATTGGTGTTTTGGCTTCTTTCGTAGGCATCATCCTTATTTCCTCGGTTGATCTAGGGAGTACGGACAATGACTCCAACCGCGGAAACTTTCCCCATAAATCCCAAGCCCAAATTGCTATTGGCGATATCATGGCTTTTGGAAGCGCGGTTATGTATGGGCTTTATGCAGTAGTGATGAAAAAACGCTGCGGTAATGAGGATCGTGTCGATATGCCCTTATTCTTTGGACTTGTCGGCCTCTTCAACGTCATATTTCTATGGCCCGGTTTCTTCATCTTGCATTTTACCGGCGTGGAACAATTTGAACTACCTCCCACTGGCAAAATCTGGCTCATAGTATTACTGAATTCTCTGAGTAGTTTCATAAGTGATTACTGCTGGGCGTACGCGATGCTATTGACGACGCCGTTGGTGGTAACGGTAGGATTGAGTATGACAATTCCGTTGAGTTTGGTGGGGCAGATGTGGTTGAACGAGCAGACGAGTACTGGAATTTATTGGGTAGGTGCGTTGGTTGTGGTGGGCAGTTTTGTGTTTGTTAATCATGAGAGCAAGGAGGAAGAGAAGAGAGAAGCAGGGGACGAAAGAATCATACCTATTGTAGTTGTTGTGGACCATGATGCGGGGGCAAACGAGGCGGTTTAAATTTCTAGATTTCTAGATTTCTAGACAAAAGGGAATTCGAACTAGAGTTTAGGTTTGAATTCGAATTTGGTATATATTCCAACATTCTTGTAGATTGGATATATTCGACATTGAACTCAGCCCCCCCCAGAATAACACTGATCATATCCAATATCATAAAACTCAAGATAGAGAACTATTACCCAACTCGTAATGACCTGATATGTGCCCACCATTAACTTCATTCGAAACAACTAATATCCCAAACGCCTCAAAATGGTATCTAATGCAAAAACCTCTCATCGCGTTACCTTTACCAATCTCTAGTTTCTAATCTTTTCTCCCATCACTACACTTGACTTGTACCACTTTATGTTTTGGCGTAGAATTTCCACCTTCAATAACCACGGCTGTAAGTTTACCGCCTTTTAAACACCCTGTATCTAGACCCATGCTGTATTTCTTTAACTGGAGACCCCGTTTTGAATCGTGACCGTATATGACCGTGGTGCGTCCTTTCTTTGGTAGTTTCTTCTGATATTTATTCCAGACCTGGGGTTTTTGTACTGGTTAGTGGGGTTTCATGGAGATGATAGCATCATGTGAATACAAACAAATCTTACCTTATTCCAATGTTTCCCATCTCTTTCATCACTCGGTATCCCATCAATCAAAGTCCTCATGTTCATCACCATGGATGGATCCTGTCTTTCCAATTCCACTCCGGGAGCCAGCCCGGCATGAACAACCACCACCTCCTCCATGCCCTCCAAATGGCCTACTCTCAAGATCACTGGGCATTTCTTCAACCACTTTATCCTCTTCTCCCCTAACTCCCTTACCAACGCCCGATCCTTATAATCTCCATGGCTGAAACTGACTTCCTCCAATCCATCAATCACCTTCTCTGGATCTTCGCTCGGTCCTGGTGCATCCATCTCCGCCTCCTTGTGTTGCGCCACCATATCCGCGTGTGCGAGAATAATCCTATCTTCATGGTTTCCCCTCACAGCAGAGGCTCCAAGTTTTATAGCGAGATCGACCACACCTGGAGAATCGGGTCCCTTGGATATCATATCGCCGGCTAGGATCAAATGGTCGTGTTTCTCATCGAAGTTTACTTTGGCAAGTAAACTCACCAGCGCATGTTTCATCCCATGCACATCACCGACTATGATCAGGCGATTCGGTTTCCGATGTTTGCCGGTTTGCGGCAGGTAATCGGAAGGTAGATTCATCAGGTGTATCATATCTGTGAAAGCGAATTGCGCATTCGTTCCGTATTCGTGGTGAACTATCTCTCCGGCTCCTTCGTCCATTACGGAGTCGACATGGTTAAAAGGGCTTTGGCGAAAATAAAATGTGTATGGGATCCAGGTGCATGCTAAGGCGATGAGGAGACAGAGTATTATATTTCTCTTCGGGTGCGTATTTTTTTTCTGGGACCACATCTCCCGTGAAGATTCAGTGGAGTGGATGGGTAGTGATGACATTCGTGAGAGAAGGCGCTTGTGAATTGGTGGGTGTGTGGTTACATATGACGTCCGCACACAGGTTGAAATATGAAATATGCAGCTGGAACTGGAACTGGAAGAGAAGTCCTGGTAGATAAGATACTTTAATGTAATATAAATAAAAAGAGCATTGATCAGCAAATGACATGTGATTCTAGTTTATAGTTTTAAGTTTCCTCTCCGAAAAATATACACTTAATAAATTACCCTTCCGTATCTAATATCAATAAAATCGCATTGGAATCTAAGGTTGGGAGTTGATGAAGTTGATGAAGATATACTCAGCTTCGCCAACACGCGCCTCGGCACCGAATTTGATACGCGTTAGTGAGAATGGGTACATGCGGTGTGATGTAATGAATGACCTGCCCCTTACTACCGAGATGTTTGAACGTCACTTCAAATAATCCTCCGTGCCACGACCAAAGAAAAGGAGAGTTTGCAGTGTATACTTTCCATTCTGCTCGTATGGGTAGTTTGAATGTCTGTATCAAAGTCGTATTGAAAGTGTATGGTTTCCATTTAGCATTTCTAAGCAAGCCAAGTGTCCTGGCGAGATTGAACATTGAAAGTGTGGTCATCCCGACTCCCGAGTGGAAGTTACAATCTAATTTGAAGAAATTGCACAATACAACACGGTTGCCGCCGTGTTATCAGATTCTTTCACATAGTCAGACGTTTGAACGAATAAGTTAAAATTGTAAATTGAAAGGCTCTCCTAACCTAGCTATAGCTATCTAGAGAACAATTTGATTGTTCAAATTAAGAAGAGATATTGATTCCTTGACAAATTCTCTCATTAAAATATCGCGTTTTTCTATTAATCAGTAATATCACCCAAATGCAAAAAACTTCCCGCCAAACAAAAGGCTCAAACGCCATGCTAAGCCAAAATCATCGCAACAGCACGAGGAATACGCGGAAAGAAGCACCTATGCTCCTTCCATGTACTCATCTTCGTCGTCTTCTCCTTCCTTCGCACTCTCATTCTCATATTGCTGGCCGTCCTCGTCATCCTCGGCATCAGCCTCTTCTCTTTCCTCTGCAGCGACGCTAATGGCATCTTCACCACCTCTGATCTCCTCACCTGGTACTCTCTCTGGGCTAGAGGCGTCATCCTGACCCACGACCTCCCCTGGAGCTCTTCCTGGGCTAGCGGGACCCTCGTCAATAGCCTCATATCCGGCCTGTCCTGGACTGGAGCATATACCTAAACCAGGGCTGGCAATCCACGGCAGCTCTTCCTCCAGGACATTGGTGCAAGTCAAATATCTCAATGGCTTGCTTCTGACTGTGGTACGGAGTTGTAAGTTGTCCTCCAAAAGATCAGCGACGACCACGCGATGGTCATCCTTAATAAGTTCAACAGCATCAGCGAGACACTGCTTTCCTTTGGTCGACATGGCGAAAAGTTTATGGAACTCATCTGCGGCGTGCTTGTCGATATAATCACAGCGGAAGACGGTGCGATAGAATTCTACACCACCATCCACATGACGATGATGTCTGTTTGCAAGGATGGAAGACTGGAAGAACTGACGACACATGGTAAGAGCCTGCCAGTAATAGATATCCGAGCCATAATCGGCACGGCCGGGGATCTTATCGGGTGTCTCTCTGCGAATAAGACGTGCTGGATAGTATTGTAACAATCTGCGCTCGACGTCTATCTTCTTGTCCCTGAGCTCAAGACATTTACGCTCCGCTACTTTGAGGCAAACGTTTCCAAATTGAGTTCCTCTAAATCTAGCTCTCTTGATAAGTCCTGGCAGCTCGAGGCCGCCGGCAATATGAATTATGGATTCTCGAAAGATGACTGATGATTGAAGGCGAACAGCAACATCGGACCATGCCTCGGGGGCCTTGGCAACGTGAACCCAAAACTTCTGGCTGATGCGCAAGAGGTAGCTCTCGATGTAAGTACGAACGCTGGGCAAGGCATGCACGTAGTTGGCAGCTTGAAGGATGGAGACGCAATCGGTAATGTAAAGAATGGCGCCACCATCTTCAATATCATCTGTAAGGTTTGGGGGTAGATTGTAGAGCATCCTGAAAAGATTGTCATATGTTCTTTCGAATGAAACATTTCCGATTCCATTGTAAGCGCCAGCACCATTCAAAGTAAGCTTGCCCTTTTTATTCATTGGCTATAACAAAATTCTGGTCAGTGATTGTCTAAATTCAACTTAGACATTGCAAAATTCTAAATGTATGAAAGTTTCTAGTTGACATACAACGGCAATATTCTCTCATAACACCAGGATAATTTAGGAAAGTATCATACTTACAACACACTCAAAATCTCGGAAACGATCATCATTGCAGGCGGCAAAGGGTTTCATCTCAACCCACCATCTTACAGTGATACCTTCAGCTCTGTTCGCCTTTGTGATATTTCGAGGTGAAACATTCTTAAGCAGGGCACCAATTATTGGGGCGTAGGTGACAAGTTGCCAGGAATGGAGTTTCCATTGTTTTCCCATGGGGGACATGATGAGGACATCTCCATCAGGTGGGAATACACTTTGTCTGGGATCCGACATGTTGTTTTCTGTATCAACAAATAAATAGAATAATAATGATTGTTTAGAAGGTTGTTAGTTGTTATGCTGTTGTGATTTTATGCTGTTGGGAGAGGGAAGAATGGAGGAGGGGGGGTATTTTATTGTAGAAGTGGAGGTTAGACAATGGAAGGAAGGAGGAGGGAAGGGGAATTGTAAAAGTTGAGGTACTGCTCAGGCTGAAGCGGAGATTTGCAATCAGAGATAATAAAATAGGAGGTCATTCACTCGAAGAGAGACAGAAGAAGGTATGATATTATGATATCGGATGAATACCTATAGACTATACTCTCTCATGTAGAAGTTTGGAATCAGGAAGACATCAGAGTAGAGATTAAAAAGACCAATTAGATAATAATCGATATCTTAATATTCAATCTTTGATCTTCACTGTTTAGGTAAAAGCTTGACAATGTAGTTAGAGTTGAAATGAGATTGAATATAAAGATACTCTAAGATATTCATCTCATATTTGGAGACTTCACTATTTATGCCGTGTGAGATTGCTTCAGTCAATGTCAATACCTTTTCTTTCCATTCAGCAAACACAAATTCAGCAAAGATCAAATATGCAAAGATCAAAAGATCAAACATATGTTTGCATGGAAAATAGGTGTCCAAGATTATTAGGCTTTGACTTGATTGATACATTGGGATTAAATCATAATGTACACACATATATTATATATATATATATATATATAACATTAATGTATTTCGGATTTCCATAATGGGGATATATAAAACAAAAAGAAAAATGCCATGTAAGATGATATGGGGAATTCTCGGATTTACCAAAACCACATTCCCATTCCCCGGAAAAAGTAAATTATGAGGCAAGAAGATCTTCAAGCTGAAAATCAAGCTTAAACTCAAAACTTAAAAAACAAATCCTTATTATTATCATCCACACTAAACATGTATGAAATGACGGCATAATACGTATAAATTCAATAAACTTGATAAACTGAGAATAAGCCCATTTAGGTATACCTAGTTACGTACCGAAGCTATGAACTTGCTTTTATTACGGTAAACGGGAGTCCCCTTCCGAAAAAAAAGCATATTACATATATATTACTTACATACATATGATTATTGATTCTCAACAAAACCTCCAGCTTCATACGACATTTCCCCTTCTTGTACTACCATCCATCAAGCGCCATCCTTTCTTTTTCTCTTCCTCTTCCTCTTCCTCTCTCTCTCTCTCTATCTCTCTCTCTTTCTCTCTCTCTCTCTCTCTCTCTCTCTCACATTCTCTCTCCCTCTCTCTCTTTCCTTTTGCCTCGCAAAGTTTGAGTCATTGCAACTTCCTGCCGTATCAAACAACTGTGAATCAAGGTAATGACCAAAAAGCTCAAGTGACAAGGTCAGACCACTGGTTTTCTTATTTATTCACGTCCATTCTCTATCATTCATACATCCTCTTTTGATATTAAACTATTTTCTCCCTTTTATCATACTCTTCTGCCTCTGCTATTCCTATTCTTCGACTGTTCCTATTCGCAGTATGATAAATCGCACCTATGGCTGAATCTAGTATCATCAACTCTAAAGCTCCGCTTCAAACCCCTCCACCAGATCAAAATTCCTTGTCGGAACAGAGTAAGACAAATATCCCATCACCCCACCGTCATTTCTTCCAGTTAACAGTTTTCAGTTAATATAGCAACCAGGGCTGTACATGCTCAGCTCAACAGATTGATCCTCCTTCGTTTGCCCCTCGCTTTACCTCCATATACTACGAATCCGTCCATATATGTCTCGGGCATCCTTCACATTGCGCCCATTTACATTACTTTCGAATCATTATGGCAAACTATAATAGATGCTCCCAGCCTTCCAGTATCTCTGGACGATGAACAAATAAGACTAGATTGCCCCGGGGGAAGGCATGATCTACTGGACTCTCAGGCATCAAAAGTCTGTTCAAGAACTCAGTCTCTACTTTCACATCTTCTTCTCCCTGGTCTCTTGAGATCAGGGCGCCTTCAAGCCGATATTCGTACTTTGACTAGAACCCCTGATCATAAAATTGAAGAGCAACTGAAGGCAGTCTCGAACAATGGACGGCTAGCAGAGTTTATTGCACACACAAAAAAATCCGTGCAATCAAATCCACATGTTTTATTGGCATATGCATGGGTGTTATATATGGCTTTGTTTTCGGGTGGTCGATATCTTCGAGCTTCACTTAAGACGGCAGGTGGATTCGAAGATTTTTGGGATAGGGATCCCTCTCCCGTGCGCCCATACGAGGCCACGAGAGCATCAGAACCCACCCAATCCCCTAGCAAAAGACACCCCGAACAAGAAGTGCGTCCTTCTGCTCGTCGACAGACACGATCTGAATGTAGCCAGATGATGAAGAAACAAGGTCTTCAATTCTTCGATTTTGTCGGCGATGAGGATGGTGAAGACATTAAACGCGAATTCAAACGGCGTATAGCAGAAGCTGAAGTCCTCTTAACAGATGGCGAGAAGGCCGATATTGTCAAAGAAGCACAAGCAATCTTCTCGTTTATGGTTATGATGGTTTCCGAACTAGATTCAATATGTGAAAGTACGGCAGAAGATTTGGAGACGGTGAAATCCTCGCAATTCACGAGATTACACCAGGAACACAAACCTTTGAACATGGCTCGGGGAAGTATCGCTCTTACACAAGAACGCCTCTCGAAAATGAGAGAAGACAAAAGTTCCTATGGGGAAGAAGAACGATTGGAGCGAAAACCCAGTCTCTATACATCATTCATCCAAGCCCCTATGGCTAAATTGGTGAGATTTAAAGATGATTGTCCTGGTGGTACAGCAAGATCACTGGCAAGAAAGTGTTCTACGATCTCCCCTTCTACCCAGGGCAGAAGTTCTCGAGAAGAAACAAATGTGATAACTTCCGGGACAAACCTCTGTGTGGGACTTTTGACAGTGGGAGGACCACTAGTAGCATTCACGGCGGCATTTGCTACTTGGTACTACGTTGGCTAGTATATTTGTTTCTGGAGAATGCATTCAATGCCTCGGATGTATTCATAATGTTATGAAAGAGGCATGTGCGCTCCCTGCTTCGTCCGGTTTGGAGAGGAGATGATTGGAGGACATAATGGTTATGGCTATGACTAGAAGGCTTGTTTTTTCATACATAGGTACCCAGCAGTACACACTTTTAGGATAAGGATAGCCACAATTTGATACCCCTATTGATTCCTTTCAGATGTTAATTTTTTGCAATTACTTTCTAGGGTTGAGCCCCGGGCGCAGTTACAACAGTCCAAACATATATCAAGCGCAGATACTTCTTCAAAGTCCCAACTGAAGTCACTTTGTCAGATAAGGTAGCTATTGTGTGATACATTACAATAATTACAGCGTCGACCCTTCCAGTACTTTCCTCTGTCGTATCAATATCAATGTCGTTGAGTGATCCATCCACTAACACAACTTGTAAAATCAAAGGTCCGTTCGCAGGACCAGCGCGAAGATCGATAACTTCATATAATCTTTACTATTGAGGTTTCTGCCTTGTCGTCTCTAGAATAGTACAGTGGGAAACGAACCTCATGGCTATCTCAATACTTCGCACAGAGGCTAACATGAGCGGAGAGGGGAAGCCAAAGAAGGATATTGATACACCCGGCCAGGTCAAACACCGATACTCTTCTCCTCTTCTCCTCTTCTCCTCTGTCGTCGCAAGAAGCAAACCGAAGATCTCATCTCTGATCTCGACCCGGGAAGACGTTTAGTGCGCAGCTGACGTAATTCTCGAACTTACTTTACTGTATCGTTCTCTCTCACGTTCATGTTGACCTTCCACAATTGCATGCATGCAGTCGCAGAGATGTTGTTTTTTTTTTGTTCTGGCGTTGATCCAAGGAGATGGATTCACAATGGATGAAATGAGTACAGTACAGTACAGTACAATATTGATTGATTGATTGATTGCCATGCGCGAGTCAACGGGTTTTGTTTCGGCCGTGCAAAAAGAAAGATATTGCGTTTAGTCCAGCAAAGTAAACCAATTCAAACATCGAATGAAGTGAAGGTGATGGATGACAGATTCTGAAATGGAATGAACAAATATAAGGCTTCCTTCCTCAGTCAATCAAGGATTCTTAACTTCCTTAAACCGGCCGATTTTGAAAGCGGAGTGTCACTTCCTTGCCCACACCTCATTTTTCTCTCATCTCACCACTGCCCACTGCCCACTACCCACGAGAAACTTCAAAAACTTCCACTCCTAGCATTATTATTTGGGTTTTTTAAAATATTTTTGTACTTATGACCAACACCGCTAATAAATACGCCCAAACTTCACCCTTGATGACTGAACATCCATTTGATCGTTTTGAACTGTCTACGCTGCATGCCATGCTAATTTTTACCTGGCGCCAGTTTTAACGCCATTATTATCCAGTTATCTAGGTAAGTATTATCTCTAGTCTTTCTTTCCCTTTCTTCCATTTCCCTCGGACCCTGTCAAACTATGCTCACTGCCCCCTACTGTAAACGAGAAATCCGTCTCCCCCACTAATTCCTTAACACAATCTACCAATCCTGCCAAATCATCCGTCACCAACGAACTCGCTACTTGCATAACAGCATAAGCACTATATCCCGGTTCTTCCACATGTCTTGAATCTAAAATCCCACTATCGAGAGCTTCAAGCCGACGACTGAGGCTATAAGGTTGGGGAATTTGGATGAAAGGAGGAAGGGCAACCCCTGCGCTGATCGCGGCAGACAGGAGTGCGAGCGTTGAGGTTATTTGATGGCTGGTGGGTTCGATTTCGTCCATGACGACAGCTAGATCACGAAGCCACTTGCTTCGGGTGTCAGTGTTTGTATGCACATCTCTAGACCAGGCTTTTGTAGTATAGGACATCAATGCGAGGTACTTCATAATACTGAAATTCAGTGATTAGCAAACGCACACGTCCAAAGCAAAGTGGCACTTACTTGGAGCATCTCCGCGTGATATTTTCGTAAGTCTCACGAGGAAATTTTCCTCCAATGGTAGGCTCAAATCTCTGCCAGGCAGCATGTTGTTGCAAAGACGGCAGAAGCAAGAGAAGCTTGCCAAACATCCTATGTCGAGCCTTTTCAAGGCGACGGCCAGGACTAGTCTTCAATGACATATCACCTTCCGTTCCATGCATTCGAGAATGAATAGTCGAATGAACTGTTGAGTAGTAGTTTGCCAAGATGTAAAGGGTGGCTCCCAAATCTTTCCTTAACCAGCTGCGATCCGTGAGCGGGTAGGGAAAGAAGGTCCAGATGAATGCCACAAAAGATCCTCCCGCGACACATGCAAGTCTATATGGAGCAAGCTCATAAATTCTATTGTCGTTAGAGGGTCTCAATTCATCCAGAATAAAATACTAACGGATAATAGGGTTGTCCTGAGCTAGTCGATGCTGCAATCCCAATCTTCCTGACCTGAAGCTCATAGCCAACGATCAAGACTTGAGTGACCATAAACACAAGCCAAGCTGGTATAAAGCGAGGGAATTTTAGGAAAAGGTACATCTCCATGAAAATGAAAAACCACAGCATTACTATGACTCCTGGGGTCTTTTGATCAACAATATACCAGATGATGATCGAGGTGACCATTGCCAGTGCAGTCCCTATGATACGCGCCAGGAATCCAAATATCGATTGGCCTGAAGTCATCGTCATACCTATTCTCTGTTAGCTTCTCTACGAGACGGATCAAGACCGGCCTTTAGACATACCAATGGCAATGATAATCAAAGCCCAAACTAATCTTTGCTGCTGGAAGAAGACATGAGTATCCTTGAGAAATGCAACGATACCCAAAGTTAAGGTTGCGCAGGCAACTCTGAAACCAAATGCCGATTCTTCGCTGCCCAGAAACCTTGGGATAGTTCTAAGCCCGTTCCCAAAGTGCTGCCAAGCAGTCTTCGGTGGTAAATGCTCAGGGTCCTTTCGAGGGTTGAATCCTGAGCCTAAGTAAACATCGTTTATACCTGCCTCTTGATTATCTGGAGTGTTACTATCCACAGTCGTGTCTGCTTTTGCGAGGCCAAGAATCCATTTCTTTACTCGGCGTTGACCTGGCAAGATCAGACGATTCTTTTTCATACTTCCGTCTTCTACTTTACCATCCGCAAACCGAACCAATTTAATTACTGCAAGACCGGCCGTGTATAGCTAAGCTGGTTAGCATCATCATTCACACTGAATTAGTGTAACCTACAAGATTTTCCATTAAAAGAATAAGATATAGCTGTTGTTGATCTCTTCTGTGCGAGGCTTCGTCTCCAGTAACAGGCTCCCCCACGGCAGGGATTGGTCTACTTGCATCGAATTGCTCCGCAGACAACCCTGTTTCCTGTGCCCATTTCTTCAAAGTTGTACCGCGTTTCTTGTAAAATTCATCCAGAGTCTTTTCCATGTAAGCGAGAAATCCGGCATCACCAGGCTTTGACTGTTCACCAGCAGTCTCGATATCGCCAGCAGCTTTCTTCTTTGGTCGAGGGGTAAGCTCCAGGGTAAGTGCCGCATGCTCCAACCCTTGATCCATAACAGCAGTCACGATGGCGAATGGTTCGTGGAGAGTTTTCATCACTTCGTTCCATAACCTTTTTTCCTCTGCCTTACTTTCTAACGGCATGTGTTCCCATTGCTCAGAACGATCGTTTGAACCTGTAGACTTGATCCAACCGCGTTTTTCGCCGATTCGTACAAAAATATCTGTGATAGTACTCATTCCCAAAAGTGGAGTCATGATATCTTGGAACAAATTAAAATTTTTGTCCATATCCTTAGCATCCAATTTTCCCCAAGCAACCTCACGTTTTCCAAACGGCATATCTCCATAAAGTTTTCCATGCATGCCGCGCAAGCCGTCGATTGCTCTCTTTAAGGCCTTAGCCTCTGGAGACAGTGCTGGGTGGGAAGATTCCGCACCGCTTTTCTCGGATTCGTCCGACTGACTACCAGCGGTATCACTATTCTCAGTAGCGGAACCGGCAAACATATCACTTTCCTCCAAACTTTGTAGATATGTTGTCTGAGCCTTGAGCACACCCCTCATCAACTGAATGTATCCCGCTTGTCCTTTAAACACAACCAAACGACACGAGATAGGTATAACGAACAGGTTAACCGCTGTGCTTATAGCAAAGGCAGTCAAAAACGACTTCAGCATCTGTTTGATGAGAGATTCAGCCAATGCAAAAGTGGGGAAAATCGGCCCGTATGTGAAAGCAATGTTCGAAAAGATGCTATACATAATGACCGGGACATTTAGGGCTGGACTTTTCGCGCGCAACAGATTCGCAAACCATATATTCGCAAATAGCCAGATGGCGCACACGGCCGCCTGCGAAGAATTATACGCCTGTGGCACTCCTGGTGTGGAAGTATGCTCTCGCGCCTTGATACTGCTCCACAGTCCCAAAATTCCGATCGAAGCTCCAATGCAGACTGCAAACAGGTTGAGTATCATCGTTTGAAAGAATTTTGCCCTTGGCATAATAGGCAGACTAATCACGCAAATGATAGCTACCAAATATCCTAGAGTTTCGTATGTTCGCGCGACCGAATCGGATTCGTAGAAGGCTGGATACAAGTTAGGATTGATAACGCAATATGGGCTTCAATTGACTTACCAATAGCAATTGTAGGAGCGACAGATCCCCTGAATTGTACATAAGCATCATTTCAATTGGAACTGGAGGTGAACCATACTTGAACATCATCATCAACGTCGGCGCATCGAGTCCAAGTTTTCCCCATATCGCCTTTAACTTGGAGGGGCTCTTCTCCTCGTTCTTGGCCTCCGTCTGCCCAGTTCCTCTTTTGGAGAGTCCATCTTCGATTGGCTTCTCTTCATTCTTGCCATTACCGGTTGCGACATTTGGGGACGTTTCATCTCTTTTCTCCATGTGCGACTCGCCATTCTCCTCAGCAGCCATCTTATCAACAAGGCTGAGGTTTGGTTTTCCCCGCGTGTTACACGTCAATTGATTATATTCGCTCTTATGCACACATCATTGAAATCTTAAAGTATAAACAAGGAAGAAGAATTAGAAAATTTTAACTTAACTTCATGATAGAGAGGTAAGAGAGAAAAGACTACATCAGACTTTCTCCTGGGAAGGGATCTTTTGCAATTACCGTGCCGGCACATGAGAAAGTCCTGGGCATGATGTGCGAAATTATGCATATGATTACGGGACGATTGACCAATCGGTGGATGGGTAGTCCTTCCCAGCCTTGAGTCATGATGCAGTAAAAATATTTATGCAAATTATGCATTTTTCTAATCCACTTGCCGCTCAGCCTTATGTATGGGTCCAGATCTTCAATAATTTTTTAGAGCCAACGAGCATTGTCAGAGTATCATTACAGTCCAAACACAGCACTGATAAAAGGAATGAAGTTGAAATATTCCAATCATTTCTAGCCTCTCTAGCCTCTCAAGCCTCAGTTAATTATCTTTGGTTTCGGTTTCACGCTGTGCCAGTATCTTTCCAAGTCATTGAAGATGTATATAGAAGGCAGTGATGAAGGGGCTTTAACGAACTGAAGAGTCGAATCAAATTGTCGAGAGGTTCAACTGAAAGTAGAATTTAAGATTGAAAATTTGAGAATTTTCGGATCTATTTACTCAAATCCATGATGTCTTCCACAAACTAGTATCAGGGCAATGGTAATCTTACAATACTCCAATATCTAAACCTCAGTTTATACCAACGTTCTTCTTTCTCATGACTTCATTATTGCAGCGTAGAATCCCGATGAATTCGAACTCTAGTATTTCCATTATATGTCCATCTCCAAATGTACCATTGACTTTCAACATTCACAGAAGGCCACATGTTCGTTGCTATACTGATGCGAATGTAGGATTCGGAAATTCACCTGTAAGTGGTCAAATGTATGATTAAGAGAACGTACACACAAACGAAACTGCAGAGTATTACCATGCAATTGTATGTAAGAGATTACTTAACATGGGAAAATCGGGGGATGAAAGAGTGGACCACTAGAGGAGATAGAAATGAAACAATCCATTTATGATAGAAATTAAAATCATCAAAGTAACCCCTCTCCTCCACCACTTAGCAACTATCGATATTCCAGATACTTGTCCGAAAGGAGAAAACACTGAACGATCGTTATATTTCCCATAAGAGACTTCGATGAAACATGGCCTTTCTTACAAGCACACCAAGTCTCTCCTCGATTTTCCCTTATTTGCCCAACGACTCTTACATGAGATAGCATTCCACGCTTTGCCTTCCATGCCAAGGGCTTTCAACCGCCTGACGTGATCGTCCCACTACCTTTAACAGACCCTGGCTGTCAGGCCTACATCATCATTTACAGCAAGACGAATCCCCGTCAACCTTGAGCAACACAACCTTGAGCAACACAACCTTGAGCAACACAACCTTACCCTTGAACCAACCCCCACCTTTCCTCCTCATCTCACATATTCACGGCAGCTGAAAGATACCATAAAGTAATCGTGTCATGTTCATTCCCACAGAAGCAGTGTTACAAAACACAACGTGAATCATCTCCAGCTCGTGACCCCTGTAACCCGCGCAACACAGCAGCCCCACGCAGGTAACTTGTCGCTCTACTGTAGAAGGATAAGAAGTTCGTGTCTGTGTTGCATATCTCAAAATCTTGTCGTTCCGCTCTTAACATTATTTGGAGGGAATTGAAGAGAAAGAGTATGCTGCGTGACAACTAAAAAAGTCTCTCATAAAACGCATGGAACTCCGCAATATACAAGTCCTGGGTATGTACGGTGGTAAAATTCCTTTTCCTAACCACCATTTCCGAAGCCCTATGGATACAATTCAAGACCCCTAGTCCCCATCTCACATCGTCCTATCTGATAGCCCCAATATCAATGCCTCATTACCAATCATCATATCATTAAAGTGTGGGCGCTCTTTTTAACCCCAGGCAGTACCTAACAAATAGCTGGTCCATAAAATGAGCATGTTTAATACCCTTCGGTCTTCTCTTGGCGAATTCATCGATCGCTTCTTGAACTCCATACCCGCACCTTTCCACCAGATAACAGACGATGAAATACCCGGTTCTGTTGAAGCCGTAGTGACAGTGTACCCCCACAAACCATTCACCATCGGCCCCTCCATTTTTCTTCCTTGCTGCCTGCTCATCTCGTAATCGATCAATTAAATTGATGAAGGTGACGACTTCGTCAGACGTGGGTGGGATTTTAGAAACCGTGGGAAATTTATGGTATTGTATGCCACCCTTCTCAAGACCTCGCGGGTCGTACACAGGGCTTTCGTGACTAATGTCCACAATATCTTTAATCTGCTCTTCCCAATCTCTTACGAACACCTCCGGACAATGAGTATCATCTACCTCTCTCAAGGTTTTCATGGCACGGAATATGCCCGCTATGGGCTCTGATACTGGAGCAACTGCTTGCCATTTCGCCAAGTTCTTCACATCCCATTTGCCGGAAGTGGAAAGAAACTGCAGCTGCCAACCCAAGGACAAACGTGGTGTCACTTGAGTGCAGAGAAAATCAGAGATAAGACCTGCAAGGATTCTCACAGTGGATGGCATGTAGAGCAATGCATGCGAAGCGGGGGCTGGAATGATTGTCGTCTTTAAAGCCCTCTTAAGTCTGAGGGGTTGGGAAGGAATGCTTTCGATTCTTTCAAAGTCATCCGGTGTTGATGGGTCTTCTGGCGAGTCTATAGCGGCACTAGGATTGTTTTCCAAGAGCTGTTTTTCGGTCAAAGGGTTGATACTGTTGCTTGTAGGTTCCGTTGGTGTAGATATATCAACAGGCGCAGCTGCATTAACAATAGGTTCACTTTTGTCGTTGAGCTCGATTTGATTTGGGTGAGGCTTTCCAAGATATTGAGCAATCTTCTCAATCTCCTCAGGCTTTGTAATGTTGTCCACCGCTCCAGCAACAAGGAAGACAGGCATATCTAGCCCCTTCCAAACATCCCTTCCCGGAAGTCCACCTTTCGCCATGTGGTTTTCGTAAACAGGCAGAGTGCCAGCTGCCATTCTCCTCCATACTGCTGTTTTACTCTGACTATTGAATCGTTCTTGGAGCTTTTTAGTCTCCTCATCTGCTGAAGAACCGACAAATCTGTGCACACTGGCACTCTCGGGGCCACCTCGACGGTCCCAGTTTCGCCATAGATCAAAAACGAGATTGGGGACCAAAAGCAGCTTCCTGAACTTACTGACCTCATCTTCACTAGGAGGTTCGGCGCGAGGGCAGATTGCCTGAAATTTGAATCAGTAACCAAAATAATTATTACATATGATTTGATTTCTTACGACAAAGCCGATGAAATTTTCTGATAGCGCAATTGACCGTGGCGACGTTGTAGATGCAAGTAAGGCACTTATTGAGCACCCCAAGCTGTGTCCAATCAGGATCACACCCTGCTTCGTATCCTTTTCTCTATAGTCCCCGATAACTTTCCCCACAAGCTCTGCAAGAGCATCCACAGTATAAGCATCCCAAGGTAATTTTGGATCGAACGCAGAAAGGCCGCAGCCTGGTAAATCGATTGAAAGACATGATGCCAAATTCACAAGGCTTGTCAATAGAGGGTTAAACTGCGCGACTGAGCCTCCCAGACCATGGATAAAAACGAGTAGAGGCAGTGGAGCAGGTTTTGTAGGTAACTTGTCTGCTTGAGCATGTCTGCTGAAGAAAATTCGGAGCGAAGAATATGTAAATCGACTCGTTGTGTAGGATCTTATCTCGGAATGTTTTTTCAATAGCCCTGGGTCGACAACTTCGGATTCTATAATTCCAATTGATTAGTAGGTAGTTTTTCTAAACGGTTCCAAGAACTAGGACAAAGCTATTACGACAGAGCTCACCATTGATATCTACACTCCTTTCGGGAATAGTTCCATGCGTAATCCCTTGAAGTGATTTTGAGTCATTGGAATTTTTACCCTTCCTTCCATTTCGCAGATACCAAAAACCAGGAAATACACTACACAGAAGAGCAATTTGCACCATGTCCCGAGCGCTCAACTTTCCCTGAATAGTATTGGTATAGATTCGGCTTGCACTGGCTGCAACAGCCTGTATTGGCAAAATTAGTTTGCTGGAGAAGTTCAACAACGGCGAAACGCTGTTACCTGGTAAAGCAAGAACAAAAGGAAGTAATAAAAACAACGATGACAGCAACAAGAAACTCGCCATTCTTGTATTGGCGGCAGGCCAAAATATGTTTGGGTCAGACAAGAAAAAATAAAGTCCTATCGGGAAATTTACTTCCTGATTGTAGTGAAAGCCCCCATAGCCAATAACGTTATCACGCTGCTCTGTATAAGCTGTGCTTGAACGAACCTTGGAAGTGATCGATGCTGTTCAATGTTTCCATCGAGGGTTCGGATTATGGCAGATGAGACAAACGTGGCTGGCTCTTCTTGGAAAACGGTTTCTTGTCCTTGTCTTTTTGTCTGTTCTGTGCTGAGATTTGAAGATTGTCTCTTTTCGAGTACTTCTACTCCTATAAAAATCTCTTTTTCTTTAAATGTGAGAATCCCTCTGCACCAGTGCGATGTGCGATGTATTCCGTTGTAGTACCCGTAGTCTTGCAGATTTTTCATGGGTTGCGGTTATTTTGTTTTTGTGATTAGAGATTGCGGGACTAAGTACTCCGGCAATTGAATGATATGATTCATATGAGCTTGGTTACTGCTTCCCTGGCCCTTCCTTTCCTCGGTACTCCATGATTCATTTTTGCTCGTGTTTGGCTTCTTTCTCTTCATTGGTCAAAACTATTCAATATGGATTCCAGGTGCAGGTACAAGTCCAGCATTAAATTCCAGCATTAAGTTCCAGCTTCCACGAAAATGTCAACCAATAGAAAGAATCCTCTCCTTCGCGTTCATACATCATATGAATTTATTGATGATTTTCATTTTTGCTGAGTATTCCTGCCCACCATCTACTTCTTGGAATGGGTACATACATGAACTGCATTTTCATTAAAATATATCGTATCGAAATGCGACGGTCTTATCTAGGAATCATCCTACCAATACAATAATACATCTCTTGGGTCTAGGGCGCATGCAAGTACAGCTGCATATGTAAGGTTAAAGCAGAGAGGTTTTGGTACCCAACGTGAAGAACCTGAAGATAGATAGATGGTCGATGATCGGTCTGTTGCACGTCCGGGGTTCTTCTTGATTACATGGAAAATAGTAATGTAAGTAAGAACTGTTTTCTCCGTGTTCGATAACACATAAGGCCGGTAGGAATAGATGGCTACGATCCCTTCTGGGCTTGGAAGTATATGCACCGAAATCACACTCTCACATCACATATCAAACGTATAGCGTTGAGCCTCAATTATGTCTCCCTGCCGGACTACACTAACGACTAAAGCAAGAGTGGGTGGCAAGATGGGACTCCTCGCAAAATGATTCATCATTTAGTAACCTTACTGTTCCTGCATCTCGGGAAGGCTAAAACTATTAACGGGCTGGAGACGCTTATGCCGAAGTTCAACAACCGATGTCTGATACCTCAAGGAAAACATCTCTCATCCTCAACAAAGTATTTTGATCTATGGATTGGATACTGATGAGACCTCTAATAAACATCAAGTATCTTGGTATTCGTAACAAATCGAGATTCAATCAATTGTTAATTCTTGTTAGACAATCTGACTGAAATGGGGAGGTCCTTTTCTGAGCGATGTTTGCTCGATTTGGAAGGTGGTGTGTATTGATACTGCTTTATCTTTGACAGTGGTGAGGGCTCGGGAGTCGTCAAATCAATGCTTCTTGAAATGTCTCGTTTTGTCGACCGAGAGTGGGAAACTGCAAATTTGATAGGAGTCGGCCTTTGCTGTGAGCTTTGGACAGACCTTGACAGGCTGATAGGTTCCCGAGCATCGGAACTCTTGGAATGCACTCTCTCTGCATGTCTTCTCGATGGCGTTGTCGCCGGGCTAGGTAAAGCTTTAAAAGGCCGCGCAGGTGGTGTGATTATGAATTCCTCTGGTGAAGCCGTTCTTAAACTTTGCAAGCTTATGGTATCTGGGTCATCTGGGGTTCTGTAAACCTCTGTTCGGGGGGTTGAAGTACCGATTGGCACACAATGAAAGACTGGTATTTTATGCTCAACAGGCCTAGAAAGTAGACTTTCTTTCGCCTGCTGAAGCTCCGCTATTGCTCGGGATCGCTCAGAAGGCACCGCGTTGCCATGCAGCTTGCTAGTCTCTACCGTCGTGGAATAGTGGTCCACTGCCGTACCCCTCGATTGGGACACTTTGGCGTATCTTGTTGAACCTAGTGGCGAAACAACTCCCGTTGAATTCATGTCTACCTTGGTGCTTAGTTGTTGGGTTGAAGCCGAGTGTGTGTTGCCGGCAAGATCTCTCGGCGCGTCATAAGTTGCTATTAGTTTCTCCGAATGATAAACATTAGATTTCGTTTTGTTAAATTTATCAACGGGTCGAGGTTTTTTGTACAATCTTTTGACCTTTGATTGCAAATCTCTGGGGCAAAATGTTTCTTCATCTTCATCTTCATCATCCAACATTCTGTTCCGTTTTCCTCCACATCTGCTTCTGCAAGAAGTAGAAGCCTCAGTCATGCTGTAGTCTACCGACAACCTTGGCCTTATCGTCTTGGATGTGGGATATTTGAATAATTGGGATTGCGTCGGCGGCGCAGTATGCTTCTGTTGCAGCTGTTTCTTCCCATCCGCCTTCGACCATTCTGCTTCAACGAAATTTTTGGCAGTGATTATTGTGAAATCGATGCCTGTGTATTCCGTCATTAGCCTAGCAAAATATTGACAGTGATGACAGGGATCTTTGTCAATGTATATCTGTGCTCGAAGTCCTCGCTCCCAGAGTTCGTCAAGCCTAAACATAGCTATATCGCCGGTTTGGGCATCGTAGATTATGTCGAGGACAAGCATCAATATGAGCTTCTTCTCGACGTGGCAAGCCGCGTATCTTCCCACTTCGGTTTTGTCCCAGCAATTGCCTGGAAGGTGGAAGCCCAAGGAATTGCAAAATTGCAATACTTGCTACAGAATTGATAAATTAGCATCAAACTATAACGAGCAACCAAGAGTATTTGTAGTGACCCTTGCAGCTATCTACAACACAACTGATCGCCTTGTTACTTTATTGACACTTACAGCTGAGCAGAATTCGTTATCTCGCAGTGAATCGTCATGATCTCTCTTTCCCCAGCCGCTTGCAGCTTTAAACCTGATCTTTTCACCTTCAAGACGGATGACTCCAAAGGTTTTGCCTGATGGACCTGGGCTTTTGTAGATTGCTATCGGCTGTACAAACATAACCCAACCTCCCGCCGTTTTCAAGAAGTGAACCGCATCGCTATTAACAGGCCCTGCGGGGGAAAGAGAAGTGATTGAAGTTTCTTCGAAATATCTTGCCATAGACCTGCATGCTCTTTTCAAAGCCGAGATATGTTGCAACGAATAAGGCCGCCTTTCCGGGAGAGTATACGTTAAGCCTTGAGCCAGCTCTGGCATTAAAGTACTCTGTGTCAACTTATGTCCATTGTGTACTGAACATTGCTTTGGGGTCGCTTGGTATTCAATTAAAGGTCTTTTGCTAGTGCTGGCCGGGTTCCTGGCAGGAGTCTGCACAACTCCAATGATCGGTTTTGGCAAATCATAGGAGTCAAAAATTGCATTTTTCTTCCGATGTCGAGGCATTTCTGTCGTTGTGCATTCAAATCAAAAGGGGTTGAACAGCTAGAAGTTTTAATATTGAAGTAAGGAAGCTGAAAATTCACAATTTGTGCGAGGCTTGAGGGGGAAAAAGCAAAGTTGTGGCAAATATAACCGATCTTGATACCGAATGTAATAGGTCACTTTGAAGCTCTCCCCGACTGCCGAACCTGAGACCGCAATTTCCCGTAATAGTGTCACCTCGGGAAAATGATGTTCATCCGAATGAGTGAGCCTAGTATTCAACTAAAATCACCTCACTTGAGACATAAAAAAAAACAGACACGATATTCTCTGATCCGTCAAAAGAAACCAACATCGCTCAACTATTATTCATTTGTTGGCTCCACAATGTCGGATCGAGACTCGGAGTTTATAGATTGCTTAATATTGGATTTAGGCTCTGGAAAGTCCCTCTGTACATCACACATTCATCATCATATCAATGTCGGATTTAAATCAAGTACTATACTAGTCAACATGTCAAAACTAGGTAGTGGGTATCCAAGGCGATGAACTTGAGACGAGTGTTAGCAGCAATATTAAGAGTGCGGCTGCATGAATCAAAATTGCAAGATTCGGAGTACCTTATTCACGTGCCTACATAATGTTTCAGTCATTATACCTTTTTAAGGGAAACGATATTTTCATGATATTGTAGTCTGTTCCTTGCATGATGTGCCTGTTTCAACAATAACCCGAATTTACAAAAGAAAATGCGATTCGTAAAGTTCATGTCGTAAAATGGAGCTAATATCAATCAGATCAAGGGGTTTTATTGATTTCATGTCTCATACTGACCGACAGCTGAAGTTGAGCTCAATGTTATATACATAAACCCCTGGAAGAGTACTTTTTGGTGAGTAGTCCACGCTTTTCGTTGTCTGGCCTTTTCTGACCTTTTTTCACTCGTTAACTCTGCCATCATGTTTGTTTCCCAGGGACTTTTGCTTGTTGCGCTTTCTATCTTGGATTCTTCCACTGCTTTCGTTCTTGACAAAAGACAAGCTGCGGAACCTTCATGTCCTCCCCAACAGACTATTACTGTAACTGCATTGGAATGTCCAATTATTACTTCTTCTGCGCCTCCTACCAGTGGAGTATATTCGACTGCCGATTTCACATCTGCTTCTACCAGTTCCGAGGTTTTAGCTAGTACGACAATATTGAGCAGTGTCGACTATGTCTCAACCTCTTCCATACCATTGGAGACCAGTTCCCAATCATTGATCCTTTCATCATTTGTTTCGACTTCAGGTGCAGCAGCCACTTACACAAGTCAGAGTCCTGTCTCTTCAGCTGCATTTTCCACGCCTGTCTCATCATTCTTGGAAACTCTTTCTTCTACCAAGACGTTGATATTCTCATCATTCTCCTCCGACTCTTCAATTCTATCAAGCAGTCTTGTTGTTTCTGCAACCACCATCGAGACTTTGTCGATCAGTACGGTAGCACCCACGTCGATTCCAACTTACACATCGACCAGTGCCATAATTTCAGAGCCTCCTTCCTCGGTAATTCAGAGCTCGCTTGTATCTTCCTCGGTTGTCTCAGAAGTTCCTAGCTCGTTGACCTCATCAGGAGCTGGTTTCACTACTTCAACCGAAATCTTGCCATCTTCTACTTCTGAAAATCCAGTTACCAGTGGCACAAATACACTCTCGTCAAGTCAGGAAGCTAGCAGTTCTACAGAACCAACGAGCATTCCTGAGTCATCGACAACAGTTTCGGAATCGGCCAGTGTTATCTCAAGCGAAAGTTCTCTCTTCACTTCTCTAAGCTCGGCTGAACCTAGCACTTCAATCGAAATCTTCCCAAGTTCGAGCTTAATTCCCAGTACCGCAGCTTCCACCACATACATCTTACCCTCACCCTCCTCATCCTCATTTTTATCTTCACCACTTCCATCCTCTGCCATCCCATCAACAACCATATTCACCGTGACCTCCTCCGCATCCCTACCCGCCATCACATCAGTCACAATAACCACAACAGTCATTAGTACAGTAGGAGGTCAAACCACTACTGTTTTATCAACGTTCACACAAGTTACTACTGTTGCAACAACTATAGCAACTACTGTTCAAGTACCCACCACCGTGATTAGCTTGGGTACCACAACTGTTATACAATACACTACAGTTACAGCTCCAGCTTGTACAATCCGTCCGTCTTTGGTTAATGGTGGTTTTGAAGATGGCAATGGTATCGATCCATGGGTAGCAGTTGCCACGGGACCCACTCCTCCCACCTACACCACTTCAGCTACTCCTCACAGTGGATCCACCAGTTTGTAAGTCTTACTTTAAAAAATAAATAAAAGGAAACATCTGCTAACATATCAACTTCAATCCTCAGAGAACTGTTTTTCTTCCCGTCATCTTCAGCCACCTCATACATAACTCTAACGCAGACCGTAACCGCATGCCCCTCTTCCAACTACCTCGTTACCGGTTACGTAAAAGCAAATAATGCACTCAGCATCGAGCAGTCTTCTAATTGCTACATCTATCGTAAGCCCACTCTTTCACCTTTTGGTTCCCAAATTCTCTCTTGATATCACAAACCCCTCGCTTTATTATTATAAATAAATCACTAACTCCAATCCCTTATAGTTCAAACTCCCACACAATCCTCTCCGCCCACTTTGATCAATTCCTCCACATACCCAGGTTGGAGCATGATCTATCTATTCTTCACTGCTCCCTCAGGGGATGGTCCACAGAATGTGCAATTAGCGGTGCACTCTTATTGTGATAGTGGGGCCAATGATGCGCCGGGGCTTTTTGTGGATGATTTTGTCGTTCTTGGGTAGTAGCTTAAACAGGATGAGAAGAATGTGAGTTTTTTGTGACTCCGGAGGTGGAAGGATTAGATTGTGACAATGGGATGAAGAGTTGGAAAGGTTCTTTTTGGGGGGTTCTTTTTAATTATTGTATTAGTGCGTTAATTAAAGGGGATTGTGAGGTTACTTTTGATTGTTGGTTTGGTGAGTGAGCGGTTGCTTCGTGGTAAGGAAATAATAGCTAGATAAATTTAGGATTTCTATTTTCCTCAAATGCCATGCCTGCACTGGATTTGATGTTTAGATGATGTTTAAATTGTCTAATCAAGGTTTAATATTACATCGGAAAAGGGCTATGTAAATTGAAATCGGACATGGGTACGTGCTGGGAATCTATCATAAAGTGCATGCTGCCTAACTTCAAGTCTTCAACCACTTATCCTCCACCTAAGATACTTCCTCACCTATATATCATAACTAAAATCAGGTCATTAGATATGGATTTTATTTGTTTGTAACTACAACCAATTTGCTTGTTGAAAAGCCCGAAACTTCGAAGTCAGAAGCAAAATTTCTGTATTTCTATAAATAAACAGTGGTATGTATATATTGAGGTATATATATTTACGTACTATGGGATATGATATCATAATTTATACGTACCGATGTGATATAAAATGCTTTAATATGAATGATAACCAAGACCAAGTTAGATTTCCATGAAATATCTATATATTGATATACCTTAGTAAATATTCAATATTGCACCAATTGCAATGACAATATGAAATCTCGAAATATGTGTCTGCTTAGTCATATTTGAGGCTCTGTTCTAAATTGATGAAGGTGGTCCGTGATGATCACTTGATTCATAATCCCCGCCACCCATTGCTGTCACGTTGTAACTTGTGGGTTCGAATTGACCCACCACTTGCAATCCACTTGTAATCCAGGACGACAACTTCAACATGATCGAAAGATGAAGAAGACTTTGCTTCTTTGCTTTATCCATGGGTAAGCTTTTCTCCTCGCTCTTTGGATTTTACACATACTGATCTTTGAAAAAGGTTCAAAGGAGGGGACGATACTTTTGGGTCGTTTCCTGAACATCTTCGAGCACTTGTTAGCCATAGCCTTCCAAAAGTCAATGTTCGCACAATCACATACCCAAAGTATGAAACTCGAGGTGATTTGGGAGAATGTGTGAGCAGATTCAGAGATTGGTACCGTATCCCGTGGAGTTATCATTGAACCTGAAGTTAACTGGTTTCATTACAGGCTTCAAGAAAAGATAATTGACATTGAAGTCAAAAATGGAACACCTTCTCCAACTGTCGACCCTTCTGTCCGCACAATACTAATTGGTCATTCTATGGGAGGAATCGTCGCTGCGGATACAGTACTGGCAATCACAACCGATAAAGTATTAGATTCGAAGGAAACCACAGATGCATTGAATGCTTTTATGTTTCCGTTCATTCAGGGCGTACTGGCATTCGATACCCCTTACTTGGGTATATCGCCAGGTGTTGTTGCTCATGGTGCAGAGGGTCATTATAACGCAGCCACCTCGGCTTTTGCGCAAGTGAGTAGCTTGGCAGGTGCAATATGGGGTGAAAGGGAAGTGGACAAAACCGTAAATGAAAAGAAGCCAGTTGCGGCATTACCGGCACCACCGCCTTCAGAAGCCCCAGCGTGGAAGAAATGGGGAACATTGGTTATGTATGCTGGAGCTGCTGGAGCAGTAGCTGCCGGAGGTGCAGCTGCGTACTTTAAGAAGGATCAAATTCAGGAAGGATGGTCATGGGTAGGATCACATCTTGAGTTTGTAGGATGTCTAATGAAGGGTGAGGAATTAAACAAGAGGGTCGCTGGGATGGTTACTTTGCAAAAGGAGTTACGGGTCGGTTGGGCAAATTTATACACGAGGTTGGGCAAGGAGGCAGTTAGTAAGGCCGATGGGAGCCTGGTGGGGAGTGTGATGGGGAATCAAAGAACGTTTTGCAATCTACCAAAAGGCAATGCTAAAAATTTCTTCCGAGAGGCCATTAACGACAAGGCTGCGGATGAAACGAGTGCACATATGAGTAAGTTTTCAAGAAGGCTTTGAGGATCTCGGGGCTAATAGTTCTCTAGCTATGTTTTTCCCAAAAGATAACCCTGGATATTATGCTTTATCTGAAGAGGCCAAGAAATTGATAGTGGAGTGGTCGAGTAATGAGTGGTACGAATCGAGCACAAGACGGAAATCCACCAAGGGTACCAAGGTCGAGCACGAATTGCGATGAAATGATTTTACTTGGAGTGAGATTTTGATAATGAAACCCCAGCCGGCGCGCTGTTGGCTAAATATATACGGACTACACATAGACAGATTGCCAAATGACTGTGTTGCCTTCCCAGAATTGGATGAATACTCATACAATACCCATGCCAGATGTACCATGACTTTGCCCTTTTATGCATTACCATCCAGAACGCGGAGTCAAAGAATTTACAACCGTCTTAGCCACGAAGAAGGCGGCCTGACGGCATAGGTGAAGAACCTTTTGAGACCCAAAATATTGGCATCGTAACTCCAGCCTTGACAACATATGTTGTGACGCCATGCTGTGATGCCATGCTGTGATGCCATGCTGTGTTTATTCGGGCAGTTTCTCGGCCTACCAGGGGTAATGCTTCAAGAACTCCTTGTTCTACAACATGATTATCCGGCACTAATTTTAGTATAGACCTTTAGCTGTCATGATTCCTGCTTGCCACGTTTGATGCAGGAAGGATTATTTACTTCCCTGAAGATTATAGTAACACAAATATTGAGTAACCAACCATGTTGACAAGGGTTGGTACTTCCAGACTCACAGATTGAAGACATTATGCCAGTGATTATCAATTAGTTTATTTGATCTCAATTATTTCGGATTATGTTCCTATATACGTGGTATCTCCTTTGCATTTGTTCCTTCATTATTCATAATACATCCGATCCATGATTTACAACAAGAATGCAACAAAACTTGCAACACCGACACTTCCAACCCACGCCAAGGATCCGATAGCACCATATTGCACAGGCCCGACAGTTAAAGCTCCAGCTGCGCTAGAGCTTGATGCAGCAGCTGTTCCACTCGAGGATGCGGTCGCAGTAGCGGAGGCCGGGAGGCTGGAGAGGGCTGCGTCGGCTGCGTAGCTTGCCGATACACCGGTTCCGTTTTTGCATGTGTTAGGAACGGCGGTCGCAGCTCCCTGAACGAATGATACGGCGGCGCATTGGTAGAGAAGTCCTGGAGAAAGATATATGAGTTAGTTTATGGAAAGAAATATAGAATCCGAGCCTTGGGTAGAGGGGTTTGCATACCATCTGGGCCATCTGCGACAACATTTACGACACCGTTGTTTCCAGCGAATGTGGACGGAACGGTCACTGTTGGTTGGCAGAAATCGCCGAGACCGGATTGTTGGACGGTGGGAATGAGGTCGGTCCAGTTTGCGGCGGCGGTGTCATTTCCCACCATTGCTCGGAACAACCATGTTGTAGATGGGTGAGTGGTGGTCCTGTTTCCCAATATATTAGAAATAGTACGAAGCATACACAGATTTTTAGGACGTAACCAACATTGAAATTGAATCTCCATCGACGTGGAAAGCTGTGACATTGCGATCATAAGCAACGGAAAATCCGCCGCAAGGAGCTGTTCCTTCTGCATCATCGTTGAAACCATCTAGAGAAACATTAGCTTTCCTTCTTTCTTTCTACCCTTCATACGTCAACATCCGAAATCATGGGACTTACAGGTGACGGGATAGTGCAAGAGGAAATGTGCAGAGCATTGGGAGATGGCGGTAGCAAGACCGAGAAGAGCTGCAAGACGCGCCATTGTATGGAAGTTCTCTTTGTTAATTTTGGAAGTGTTGGGTTGTTGGACGGGTCGAAAGATGGAAAGATGGAAAGATGGAAAATTGGCAAGGTCAAGAGGAATGAAAGTATCTTTGTAGTTGAGAAGGGTACAGACAGATAGATTGAAGGCTAAATAATTAAATCCAATTTGCGACAATTCAATTCCTGAGGGTGAGCAAGTTATTTAAACTTCTTTCGAGCACATTGTTGGATAGGAAAGGATTGGATTGGATAGGATGGGATATGATACGATAGGGGTATTGAAAAATTGCTCAAATACCATCAAGGTCCGAGGAAGCTAGAAGCTAGAAGCTTGAAGCTTGAAGCTTGAAGCTAAGACGATACGATGCTCGAGCCACATTGAAGGAATACCTATCTTGCTCACTACCTACTCCATCCATACGGATAAACCTATGTCGAGGCTTGTTTCTCCGGGTGGTTACTTCCTCCCTAGTGTCCGCATTAGAATCTAGAGTACCCCGTCATATCTTGCTCATTGCCCATGCTCAAGCCATATCATGGTTAATGATGAACATGATGAACTAGTTTATTGTTCCGTAACCTTATCCGTAACCTTATCCGTTCCCTTTCGATTCTATTGATGATCCTATGGGGTGATCAGACGTGTCTCAGGTGGGGGCTCCCTCCCTTCTAAAGTCGCCGCCTTCTTCAATGAGCAAGATAAACGAGCGCAATTGAGCACATTTCAAGCCACTCGACAACTCGAACAAGGGTCTTAGCCGACTTTAGACGCTTGGCATACATATCATGGTGGTTCCTCTTTCTCATCATTAGTAAATAGTAAAGAGCAAATACTGAATCTGATAAACGGTGAAGGATTGTTTGCTTTTCATTTTGGTTACAGTAAATTCTAAGTTATTTGACTTTATTTTTATTTTATTGCACGCACATGTTGGACTTGGGAAATTATCTGAGGTTGTGATAACTAAGGAAGGAAAGGGAAAGAAGAGTCAAGAAAGTGAAGAAGGATTTGTGACTTTTGCTGCATAGTTGCATTATTATCACCAACGAGACTTTGGTCGGAGAAGAAAGGGGAGAATTACGATTTACTGGTTTGAATGGTAGCAAGAGAGGTATTGGGGATATCGGAATCCTACCAGTATTGCATCGGTTCGAGCCTTTAGAGCCAATTACGATAGTGGAGAATCATTCATCAACAATACCCTCGCCTCGCCTCTCCTCATCATTAAGGAAAAGGAGTTGACTTCCGCTAAGGAGGGATTTTCCGCTGGTTCGGAAGCCGGAAAGGCTACGACATTTACGAAGGCTAAGAAGTTTACGATTTTACGAAATTTGGAGGGAAATATATCTTAAGACAAGATGGACGCACTTATGAGTGGGATGAGTGGTGGCATGGATATGAGTTCGAATGGAATGTTTAAGCCGTATAATCAAAAACTGGCTTTGGGGTATTGGTACATTATTGCTGGGTTTGTGGGTGCGGTGTTGTTGTGTAGGGGGTTTGAGAAATGGAGGGATTGGGATAGGTTAGTGATTTTTCTTCTTTGGATTTAGGAAGCGTGTTGTGATTGGTGGCTTGGAAGTTGATTTTGTATGTATCTTGCTGAAAGCTCGACGCATCAGACAGGGAGAGACGAAAATTTTCTCTTTTTTATGTGATGGTAATGATATAGGTTCAGATCGCTAACACACCTCAAAAGGCTTCGGAGAAGCCAGACAGTTTCTCTAAGATATCCAACCAAATCTAGTAATCGCCTTCAGGAGATGTACGCAACAGCTACGGCTATTTTTCGAGAATTATCATATCCACAAATTCACATCTCAACCCCTTATCTTTCTTGGCTATCCCCTCCCTCGTCAGGTCGTACGATCCTTCTTCTTTGCTATTGGGCAATCTTGATCTTCATGATGACATACGATGTAACTATAAAAGATGCCTACTACTACGAACGCATTGGATTTCGCGGCGCCTGGATCTCCGTTACACAAGTCCCACTCGTCTATCTACTTTCTTCCAAGTCGAGTGTCATCGGAGCTTTGATTGGAAGTTCTCATGAAAGATTAAATTGGTTCCATCGCTGGGTCTCGAGGACTCTATTATTTACTGTTACGGTTCATGGTGCCTTCTTCTTCCGGGAATGGGTCCGAGCAGACTTTGTCGCTTTTGAGCTAGGTCTCATGCCCATGGTGAAATATGGGATGGGCGCATGGGGACTCTTGCTTTGGACATTTTTAAGCTCCTTAAGTCCATTGAGGAGGATGGCTTATGAAGTATTCGTCTTGCAGCATATTGCTTGTGCAGGAGTATTCTTGTGGCTGCTGTACATTCATGTACCTGAATATGCTAGGTATAACGTATGGTTTGCTGTGGCAGCCGTATCATTCGACTGGGTTCTCAGAGGGATCTTATTGATTGTCAGAAATTTTAGAGTGAAGGTTGTTGGAGCAGCTTGCAGAGGAATGCAACGAATCGGCCACCAGGCGGAGCTACAGGCTTTGAGTGACGATATAACAATAATCAGCATCAAAGACGCACCATTCACATGGAAAGCAGGTCAACATATGTACCTCTGGCTTCCGAGGCTCGGCCCACTTGAAACTCATCCCTTCACCATCGCGAGTCCATATCAGACATCGAATAAGTGTCATTGCAATGAGATTCAACTTGCGATCCGCGCCCAGAAAGGGTTTTCACGAAGGATACACAATTATGCATCGAAAATGCAGAGCCTCGATAAAACCGCTATTTTGACGGCATTTGTATCCGGTCCTTATGGTGTACCTCCAGTATGTGCTTTCTCTCTTTTCATATCAAATCCAAAATTTTGACTAACTTTGCCTACAGAATTGGAGCTCTTATGAGACTGTACTTCTGATCTCCGCTTCTACTGGTGCATCATATACCCTCCCCATCCTCGAATCCATACTTCATAATCCTGCACCAACATGTGTGCAGCGGATTCAGTTCCTTCTTGTAGTCCGCGAACGTAGCCATATCGACTTCTATACGAAAAGATTAGCAAGCGCGCTTGCCATTGCAGACAAAAGGGGTATTCAATTAATTGTAAAAATTGCCGTGACCGGCGACGATGGAGCATCAATGACCAGCTCTAAAGTGGAAGAAGGAAGTGCAGGGTATCGACTAAGCAACGAGGAGAAAGAAGGTGACATGACCATAAAATCCATTGCATCTAGTACGACAACAGAGGCAGGAGGATGTTGTTGTAACCCACTATCCAGTGGAACAGCAAACGACGATGAAATTTCAATCCGAAGTCTCAAACGTCAATCATATCCCGAAGAAAAAAAGACGGATGAAACATCCTACGTCACCACCCAACAAATATCCCGCTCCTCTGAGGAATCTCGGCAAGCTGGTGGTGGTGGTGGATGTTGCTGCGCCAAGAAACCAGAAAATAAATCAAGCGGGAAACCAAAGAGGGGAGAAAGAGATATAATATACTTAAGTGGAAGACCCGATATAAGTCAGTTTATTAGAGGACCAATAGAAACCACAGGAGGAGAAACTGCAATAACAGTTTGTGGAGGAAAGAGTTTGGTGGCTAAGCTTAGAAACTCGACGGCGAGGTTGAGTGATGAGAGGGCGGTGCATAAGGGGACCGGGGCAAACGGCATTTTCTTGCATGTCGAGGAGTATTGTTTTTGAGCAAATTCCGATATACCTTTGTAGTTTATATTACATCGAGTTTACACTAGGGCTTCGGTTTCTTTTTGCTGAAAAGGACTTTGGTGTCGCATCGTGTACCCCTTATTTGATCTCTCCCGTGTCTGAAACGCCTGCAAGTCATCACCACATCAGGCGAGTCACGTGGTACATATCTCGTACTCACTTTTCCCTATTGGGGCTAGAGCTTACGGTCACATTTATTGGATCAGTGTCTTGTTGGTAGCACCAACTATTTTACAATCGTATGAAGCACCGTCAACTTTGAGCCATTGGTTCTCGGGCTGGAGAGAGGCGACTCATCTTATATCAACTGTGCATGCGGACGAATATATATTCTCGATGGATGTCCGCTAACCAACGATGCGTTATGATCCCAGCGGTGACTTATTGTACGCTTTGACGTACAATGAGTCTGAATGAGTGAGATGATGCGCTTATCCCTGTGTCTATGTCAAGAAATGATTCGTTCATGTAAGGTTGCATTCCTTCGATGAGAAAAATAGAATCCGGTGCCGATTTACCCTCCGAACGAATGAAATGAATCACTTGGCACCAAGTTCACTTGATTTACTAAGATTACATCTAATATATTCCATCTCTTACTGTACCATCTGTAAGTAATTTTCATACCGAAATTTCTGTCATTTTCCAGCAATACCATATCACAAGAACGATATAAATTCATGGATACAACAATGTCCACAAAACCACGCGATGTTCTACCGCCCTCCAGGCACCACCTTTGGGGTCCAGAACGTCGTCGCCTTTCCTCTCACCTCATACAAAAAGCTCTCGATGCACTCCCCGGCTCCCGTTCTTCAAATAATTCGCCAAGTAAAGCATATAATACAGTCAAGAGACCGTATGAGCAAAATAAGTTTACGGGGAAGGCGAGCAGGTCATATGTACCAGAAGCGCCTGTTAGTGAGAGATTGAAGAGGAAGGAGAGACCGTTGACGCCGCGTGAGGGGTATGGGCTGGGGGTTTTTGGAATGGGATTTGAAGTTGAGGAGGCGGATGGGGTGGGGAATGGGTCGGAACATGTGGAGAGGAGGTTTTTTGGTCAGGGGGGAAGTAGGTTTTTTGGCATGTTGCCGAGGGAGGTGAGGATGGAGATCTATGAGTGGGTGCTTGGGAGGAGGCTGTTGCATATTGTGAGGAGGAAAACTAAGTTGAGTCACGTTGTTTGTAAATGTGATGGGAGAAACTCGGATGGCGGGGATACGAGGGAAGAAGATGCGTGTATGGTTGCGGGATGTAGGGGTGTGAAGATTCTTGGGGGTAGTGGGGTGCATGAGAGAGTCGGGGAGGGGAGCGGAGGGTTGATTCAGTTACTGCAGGTTTGTAGGCGGGTGTATGTTTGTATTTCATATATTTCTCGAAATCGTCCTCCATGTCTCGGTGATGCTAAATTCTTTTCTTTCTTTGATCAGATATCCAAAAGTATTGGAAGAATTAAATAAAGCCAAGAACTAACAAAACTCAGATACTCCGAAGCAATTCCACTCCTCTACTCAACCAACACCTTCGACTTCGACAGCATGGAATCGCTTATCTCCTTTAGCAACGAAATTCTTCCCCGGCGCTTCGATTCGATCACCTCAGTAACACTCTCTTTTTCCTTTGACACCTCCTCCCGTAGGTACAATAGATTCTTTCCTTCAACGCGTCCCACGTCTCATCTCCCCTATCTTCTTCCCTACCCAACTCATCAATATTCCCACGTCCCCCCCTATGTTGCATTTCTCTGGTCACTAATCCCACAATCAGTATTCAACGAATCCTCCTGCAACAATTTTCCCCGCTGGGAACGCACATGGATGATAATCGGCTCCATGAAATCGCTCGAGAGTCTTCAAGCGACGATTATCTGGCCGAGGAAGATACCGGCTTGGAGTCATGAATTGAGACTTTTGGAGCCGCTGAAGATGGTTGGGGGACTTGGTAAAGATGGGTTTGAGGTTAGATTGAGGGAGTTGACGAAGGAGGCGCGTGGCAGGGGTAAAGCTAGGGCGTATGAGGTCGGGAGAGGGTTTGATGTTGGGTGAGTTTATATGGAAGTTTTTCTAGCTTGGATTTCGCGGGGCTGGGTTTTGCTCTTTTGAAGAGCGTTGGGTCTTTGGTTTTACTTTGATCTTTGCTTGACAAATAGTTGCTAACCCCACGATATTGTAGGAACGCGAAGGTGGTACCGGCAGTAGGGCTTAATGAGGAAGCGGAGGGGGATTTGCCATTCAAAATTGTGAGGATGAAACTTTAAGGATTGAAGTATTTGATCCAGAAATCATATCAGTGAAGCGTTGCCAGAGAAATGACTGAGAAAGATATTGGGAATGCGGTATGTGAAGACAAGATCAGCCCTCTAAATCAGGATTCGTAGATGAATTGATGTTTTCAGAATGCTCAAAGAACCAGGCTGAAGAAGGTCAAAAGTCAATGCAAGTCTTGCAGCTATTATCATCGCTAGTGGATATCGATATAATCCATAATATTTGATGATAATGATGGTTCCGCAGTCGTCATCTTGAAGACTTGAGTTCAAGTTAAAAGTCTCCAGCGGCTCGTTCATCTTTCACTTCAAAATTGCTGTGAACTTTATTAGTGAGTGTTTATTTGCATATGGAAAGCTTTAAAATGATGGGATGGGATGGAAGATGTGAGATGGAAGATGGCATATTGTGGCATTAGGGAGGGAAGTTCAGTGAATGGAACGAAGTCAATAGAAGTCAGGCCCTAGGTCAGTACAATTACCTCGGAGATTTACCTGGCTATTTCTCAGGATTCATTCTCAGGATTCACTTGACTTTAATCCCATCTTGGAGTTCAGCCTTACCAATACAAACATCCGATGAAGTGAGCAAGTAAGTCGATTTTAAATGATGCCATGATAGAAGAGATTTTCTAGGCACTTCCTCTGTGTAAATATTATACATACAACACACACAGCAGTCCTCCCACAATAACCCTTTTCTTGCATCTTACAACACTGACCAAAAAAAATCAAGATCGATTTGATGAACAACATTTTGGGATTTGATTTTCTTCAAGCTTGTCCTTTTTTGCAATTGCTTATTTCCTTCCTCCTTACGTTCTCCATTCGCTGAGGCACTTCCTCCTCCTCCTCCTCCCCACTTCCCCCAAAAAACTGCGCGCTTTCTAGTGGCTCTTTGCTACTATTTCAACTCAATCTTTTCCCATCCGATTTCATCCTTTCATCCACGATGGATCAAACCAAGAAAGTCAAGCCCACGATGGAAAACACAATTCCATTCCAATGGGAAATGCAACTTCTGGCCCAAGAATTTAACAAACGCGAAGCAAAAGCCACCAACACCATCGAGCACTCAGCCGATCAAGAAACCCTACGAGAACACAACGGCCACGTCGCCCAGCTGGAAGATCAAAAGCGTCGCGCTCTGGCCATCTTGGATTCGGATCAAGAATCGGAAATCAACCTCGTCAGCCGGAAGTACGTGCAAAAGTTCCAAGAAGTCGAGATGGATTACACGCAAAGGCGAGACGAGCTTGAACGCGAATTGTACAGGAGGAGCGGAAAATCTTACCAGGAACTTCAGGAATTGCATGCCGAGAATCTTTTGCAGAGTCGGGAGTTCGAAAGGAAAGCTAATGATATTTTGCAGAGGATGGCCAAGAGCTTGAGAGAAGAAAATGCCATTTGCGTATTACCGTGTGTTTGTTCGGTTCCTACTGCTGCTGTCGCCGCCGAAGCTTCACCTGTTAGTTCGGCTCGTGAATCGGCCACGCCTGTAAGTCAAGCCGAGGAGGTCATTCAGGATCAAGACCTTTCCGCTAGCCCTAGTGAAATCCAGCCACTTCTCAAAGATGAATCAATATTTGACTTCAGCGATACTCCTCGGATGAGTGGATTTCATGTCCAATCTCCCCCATCTCAAAATGTCCTGTTCAGACCATGTTCGGAAAATCACTCGCTCAAGCGTCAAAAGACTGAGGACTCATCTCCTACCTCGGTCAAGAATAATCCAATCCCTTCAACTAATGATGCGTCCAAAATTCGAGGCTCATTGGGCATTCATATTCCAACACAAGTATTCAACATGATCCCGGACGAAACCTTCGATTCCCAAGCCAAGACCAAGTTCCCCTCCACGAAGCCCTTGATTCGAGATCGTAGCCCTAGTGTCGCGAAAGAGACATTCCCCAAAAGAGGTTCCAAGTCCTCAATTTCAATTTCTAATATTCGACCCGGTTATGCGCGGGGATCTTTGGACAGTGATTCCACATTCGAAGACTGCAAGGACTTTCCACCTGCCTTGGCTCAAATCGCAGGTCTCAGTCACGCATCGTCACAAACCACCGAATCTCTCCAGAGCGCCCCCAAGAAATTAAATGCCAAGGATAAACTTCTGGACACGGCCTTCAACATGCAGGAAGAGACTCAGCGATCGGATTTCAAAAGCAGAAGTGCCAATCCACCGAAGCGCAAGGCATCTGATATCAACATGGAAGATCCACACGAGGACCTAGCCATCCCGGAATCCGAGAGCCCAGCTCAAAGTCAGCTCAAGCACGAGGTACTTCCTAAAACGCAAGAACCACGCAGGAACGCCACCAGATCCTCACGAATAGCCAATGCAGATGACAGACCAGATACCCAGGAACCCCCACAGCGTCGAAGAAATCCTGGCGAGAAGCCAATGCGGAGAGTAAGCACTGCCAATAAATCCACCACCATAGAACCCAGCCGACCAGGAGCAGGGGCCTACAAACCCAGCCAAGCCGAGGCCAAACTATCCTCCGCATACATATCCATCGAGTACCTCTCGTACGACGCCGGCTCCCCCTCCAACTGCTACCCGGTAAGCTGGCCGCGGCTGAACGGCAGCCACAACTACCGACTCCAAGTAATGCGGCACAAGAACCAGACGCTGCACCCGTACGACGGCGCCGAGGACAAAGCCGTGCAGTACCCCAAGCTGGTGATTGACGATTCGTGGATCCTAGGCGGTTTTTTCCACCGGCGCGTGAACCATCACCGCGTGGAAATCTACCGGCCCCGATCAACGAGGGAGTACCGCGCCGAGAGGGAGCGCAGTGTTGACGCGGCGGAGATCCAGAGCGCGAGGATGCGCATCGCCTTTACGAGTGGAGTCGGCTTGGATTTTTTTCTACAGTGGTATAGAGATATGCATCCGGGTGTTGAGATGCGTTCCAAGTAAGTTTCTCATATATATATATATATATATATATATATCGAAAGATCATCCATCACTCGATCGATTGATCCAAACCCCGCTAATCGCCATCATTTTAGTGACCTCCTCGGTTCATCCAGAGATTTTTTCACAGAGGGTAGTAATTCCAATCCGACATTGAGAAGAGGTAAGCGATGATCTTCCTAGGTGCCTATATATATATATACATATATATATGTATATATATGAAAAAGCATAAAACAAGGATCTAACCAAAGCAACCACAGAGATCGAGAACCGAGCACAGCGCATCGCACAAGGCGTCGCCATAACTCCTCCAGCCTAAGTAGTCACTTTGATGAACATTTCCTGGCCGAGATATCGAAGACGCGTCGGCGCAAAAGATTAATTGTACGGATGAATGAATATATTGAATTGAATGGAGTAAATGTCTAGCTGGGTGGTACAGTACCATCTAGAACAACTCGAGAAGCATTAAGAGAATAATGATAAATAAAACCCCTTTTTCCAATTTTCTCATCATCTAGGAACTAGTAGAAGTAGTAGTAGTAGTAGCGATACTATTCCAAATCGAGTGATAGAAGTAGGTGTATGATTTCCTCCTATTGTCTATGTCGGAAGACTATAGAACATTCTTTTGATTCTTCCAATACCTAGGTGTGGTATTTGCTCTATGATTACCTATCTACTATCCTACTAGTACATGGATTAGATACCGATTTGTGTGTGGACCAATAAATAATCTAGATTCTAAGCTCTTTAAGCCCGTTAAGCTCATTAGGCTTGTTCTTTTCCTTTCCTTTATTCTTGTTTCATAACTTTCATTTCATTCTCATTCTCCAAACCCTTAAATGCAGATATGGGTATATCTTAACAGCAGCCAACTCACGCTCTACAATTTACAAAAAACGCTTCCCACCTCTCCCCCACCATTTTGTACCAAAGTACTCCTTTCCCTCACCCAAGCATTTAATCCTCTCCTCCCATTTTCCACCCCCACTCCACTCATCTTCCAACCTCCTACGCTCATCTCCGCGGGACTTTCTCCCCATGTATTAATCCACGTTATACCTGCTTCTATCTGCACAATCACTTCATGACATTCGTTTATATTCTTGCCAAAGACACCAGCTGCCAGGCCTAATTTTGTGTCGTTGGCGCGACGGATGACTTCTTCTGTGGTGGAATATGCGAGGATGCAGAGGACTGGACCGAAGATTTCCTCTCGAGTGATGAGCATGCCGTCTGTGCAATCTGTGAAGATGGTAGGACGAACCCAAAAGCCTGATTCATAGCCGCTGGGGATGTTGGTTGGCTTTTCTGGGCCGCCGTAGAGGAGTTTTGCTTTATCGTTTTCAATTCCATGTTGGATGTAGTTGAGAACTTTCTTCTGATGGACTTCTGAAACGAGGGGGCCAAAATTACTATAGGCATCCATTGGCTCCAAGGCTCTAATGTATTCCATCTTTTCGAGAAGACGTTTTTCGAATGCTGATTTCATACTTTCGTGTACAAAAACTCGAGTTCCGTTTGTGCAGACCTGGCCGGTGGAGTAAAAGTTGGCCATCATAGCTCCATCGACAGCATTTTCAAGGTCGGTATCTGGGAGGATAATGAGAGGACTTTTACCGCCCAACTCCATGGTAACATATTTCATGCCACCAGCTGCAGCAGCAGCCACCTTTTGACCAGTTGAGACCTGACCTGTGAAACTCACTTTGGCAATACCTGGATGGGTAGTCAGATATCCTCCTACTGATCCATCTCCATGTACGATGTTGAAAACTCCCGGGGGGACTCCGGCTTCTGCATACACTTGTGCGAGAATTTGGCCATGCAATGGAGTTACTTCCGATGGCTTATAGACCATGCAATTTCCGGCTGCTAAACAAGGCGCCGATTTCCATAATGCGATTTGAATTGGGTAGTTCCATGCTCCAATACCGGCGCATACTCCCAAAGCTTCCTTTTTGGTATATATCCATGCATCAGGTCTCAATTGTGTGGTTTCTCCATTCATTCCGCCACTTGCAACTAGGTTTGCAAAGTATTCCAGTACATCTGCTCCAGTAACGACATCGACCGCGCTGGTTTCCGAGTACGCCTTGCCTGTATCGTGTGTTTCCACCTTGGCTATTTCATCATTTCGCTGGCGAAGTATCTGAACGGCTTTGAGAAGGATCCGGGAGCGGATCATTGGCGGTGTCTGTGACCATGATGGAAAAGCTTTTTGTGCCGAAGCTATAGCGGAATCGATATCTGATGGTGATGCCTTTTGTACATTTGCTAAAGGGTTTCCTGTGGCGGGGTTAACTGTGGTAAATGTTTCTTTAGAGGTTGCTTGTTGAACTTTGCCATCATAGTAAAGCTGTTGTTCTGCGTATGTAGACATGTTGAGGCAAGTTTTAATTTAATAATCAATATTCTGGCAAATCAGTCAATGAAAGACTTTCCGTCTTCACTCTTTTCACCAATGAAAGGCTTGGAAGAGTCAAGGGGGTCTCAAAGTGAATAATTTCCCAGTGGGGTAAAGTGAAAGCGAACAACCTTGGTGTCTCAACCTTGATGTCTCGGTAGCTGAGAAAGCAACGAACTGATTCAGCCTTTTTCACCCTTTTCACGCCAATCTTAATTGGGAATGGTGTTGATGTGGAGAGTGGAGAGAGAAAAATAAATGGGGTTAACAAATTTCGATGATTAAAAAAAGATGGATATGGCGGAATGTCGGACCAGAAAGAGGATCTGATTGTGTAAGGGTATCCGAGCGGAATACTGAATACGGGAAACCAATCGCCTTCTTCTCGGAGAATTGACGATGAGAAAGAAAGCACAAGGAATGAAGTACCGCTACGAGGCGATTATCGGGTATAATATCCGTTATAATATCCGTTATCACCAGCCACTTTCGAGAAGGAGAGAGGTGATGAGAGATGAGAGATTAGATATCGATATCGATAACGATAATGATGATAACGATGATAACGATGATAAGAAAGAAGGAGGTGTTGTATGTATGTATGTATATATGTAGCTGGTGCATGGGTTGATGTATCGTATAGAGTAAAAAGGATTCAAATGGAGATGATTCAGATTGAGATGATTCGATGATAGATATGACTATAAGGATAATTATCAATGATACATTCACTCTCACTCTGTAGGGAAAACCTCTCTTCATTTGGCAATGACGATGGATTTGACCAGGGGCATTCATAAGGCTTGGCATGAACAAGGATAAGACGCTAAAAGCTAATCTGGCGTCATTTGGAAGTGATTATTGGTCACAATGTTTCAGTCCCCGGAAAAAGGCTTGTACGAACTAAACCCAATTGAATTGAATTCCAGTTACACTAAACGACATCAGAGGAAAAGATCCTTTTTCCTTTGAACATTTTCACTTTTACCTCGATCGGTGGTCAGTTGAAATTTCCTTTGTTGATTGTGTTTCAAGATATGTATGATATATATGATATGTATGATATGTATTGATTATATTGACTATATCGAATATATCGAATATACCCAATATATCTAATATATCTAATATATTAATTCTATTAAACTAGGTACATTCCGTAAGTCTTTCCTTGTGTAGAAGAAATGACTTTGATGATTCACCATTCACCACCATTCATCATTTATGATTTCCTACACCATGAGATTATGAGTTAGTTTATGAGATGAAGAGTCAATAAAAGATGCTCAGACTTGGCTGTACGAATATAACCAAAAAGGCATTGGCATGATTCACTTCTCTCCTTAGCAAAAGGTCAATTCACACGTTTTAGTCTTTTTATTACCTAGCACCTAGTTATTTATTACTTTGATCCTTGGTACGGAGGGAAGTAAGAGTAAGACTTGGGTACTTCCAAACCACTAGGAAGTTTTTTTTTTTTTTTTT
>NGKH01000009.1:1044480-1055353 GCA_002162575.1 Sclerotinia glacialis | reverse complement strand
AAAAAGACTCCCACTTAGCTGTATCTTCTTTTGAAAAAGAATATAAAAAAATATATTCAAATTTCTTTTCTATACTTTATAAATCTTCTCACCATCTATCTATCTATCTTTATCTAATAAGATTTATCTTCACCGTCATTTCATCAAAGTCATCCTCAAGCAATAATCGGAAAGGAGTCCTAGGCCACGCACCCTCTTTCCCTACTTGGCAATTTTATCTATCATTCAGGATATTACATATAATTACATTACATACTACATATTACATATTACATATTACATTTTACATACTACATTTTACATTTTACATTTTACATACCACATATTACATCCTACATACTACATACATCCTATACATTAACATCCTACTCAACTTTATACCGCTCGATTTCAGAATCCACTTCCAGCCCCTCCTTGACTAGGATCTAATCATCTCAAGACTCAATAACCTGGAAATCACCTGAGGTCGACCTTCTACATTATTATACTATTACCAATCCTTTTATTCTTTCTTCACACCATCTTTTCTTCTGAATAGCTTCCCCTCCTCTGCCACAATTCAACCTGGTCAAGAAAGTTTTCAAGATGACGACCGATCTTTTATCATCATCACAAGTCAATGACTTTGACTATGTCATTGTTGGAGGTGGAACGGCCGGATGTGTTATTGCTAGCAGGCTTTCCGAATACCTTCCCAACAAGAAGATTCTGATGATTGAGGGTGGCCCAAGTGATTTCAATAATGATAAAGTATTGAAGCTCAAGGAATGGCTTACGTTGCTTGGTGGAGATTTGGATTATGATTATGGAACCACTGAACAACCAAATGGTAACTACGGTCTTCTCAGGAACAAATTGAGATTGATGCTGACAGAACATAGGAAACTCATACATTAGACACTCACGTGCCAAAGTCCTTGGAGGCTGCTCTTCTCACAATACCCTGATATCCTTCCGTCCATTCGAATATGATTGTCAAATCTGGGAGAGTTTAGGATGTAAAGGATGGGGATTCAAGACTATGATGCGTCTCATTGACAACCTCCGCAATCAAACCAACCCAGTTCACCCGCGCCACAGAAATCAAGTTTGCAAGGATTGGGTTCAATCTTGCTCCACGGCCATGGACATTCCCATCATCCATGATTTCAACCACGAGATTCGTGAAAAGGGGGCTCTCGAACAAGGTGTAGGTTTCTTCTCAGTATCCTACAATCCAGATGATGGACGAAGAAGTTCCGCCTCTGTTGCCTACATTCACCCAATTCTCCGAGGGGCCGAGAGTCGACCAAATTTGACCATTCTCACCAATGCCTGGGTCAGCAAACTCAACTTCGACTCCAACAAAACCGCCAAGAGCGTAAACGTAACTTTGAAATCGGGCGAGAAACTCACCGTCTCCCCCAAGACGGAAACCATCCTCTGTGCTGGCGCAGTCGATACCTGTCGTCTCATGCTCCTCTCTGGAGTCGGCCCCGCCCAACAACTCAAAGACCTCGGTATCCCCGTCATACACGACCTCCCCGGTGTAGGAGAAAATCTCATCGATCACCCCGAATCCATCATCATGTGGGAGCTCAACGCCCCGGTTCCACCACAAACGACCATGGACAGCGACGCGGGGATTTTCCTCCGCCGGGAACTCCCCAACGCCGCCAAGAATCACACTCATCCAGAGCTCAACCCCAATGGGCTCCCAGATGGCACAATCGCCGATATCATGATGCACTGCTATCAAATCCCCTTTTGTCTCAACACCGCCCGTCTAGGCTACGACGCCCCTCTAAACGCGTTCTGCATGACGCCCAACATCCCGCGCCCCAGATCAAGAGGGCGCATCTACCTGACCTCGTCCGACCCCAGCATCAAGCCCGCCCTCGATTTCCGCTACTTCACCGACCCGGAAGGCTACGACGCGGCCACCATTGTCGCGGGGCTCAAAGCGGCGCGCGAAATTGCCAAGAAGGCTCCGTTCTCCAACTGGCTCCTCCGCGAGGTAGCACCGGGCCCGGAAATACAAACCGACGAGCAGCTCTCCGAATACGGACGCAAGGTCGCTCATACCGTGTATCACCCGGCCGGGACGACGAAAATGGGCCGTGAAGAGGATGCGCTGAGCGTGTGTGATGAGAAATTAAAGGTCAGGGGGCTGAAGGGGGTGAGGGTGGCGGATGCGGGCGTGTTCCCCACCATGACGACGATTAATCCCATGTTGACTGTTTTGGCGATTGGCGAGAAGGCGGCGGAGATGATTGCGCAGGAGGCGGGGTGGAGGGGGATGGTGGAACCGAGGTTGTAGGTTGTAGGTTGTTGGTTGGGTGAAAGGGGAGGGAAGAGAGGAGGAAATGTGTATACGAATATGGATCTGAATACGGATATGGGTATGGATATGGATATGGATATGGATTTGGATTTGGATATAATCACTTTAGATTGGATAGATGAGATGAGATGAGATAGATTTAAATAAATACTTTCAGTAAGTGGTACTTACTTACCTATGGTTATGGTTAGGTAAGGTCAGGTTAGGTGGTGGATAAGATTGATGTTTATATTTTTTTTGGTATGCGCATGCATGCATGCATTGTATATACAAATATGTACAAGTAAATACAAGTAAATACAAGTAAATCCAAATAAATAAAGAAATATAAGATCTCACGCGCAAACAAGGAAAGGAAAGGAAAGGAAAGAAAATCAAATCAAACAGACAGAAAGACAGAAAGATATTCGTAGGTGCAGTAGTACTTTGATATGTTATATTATTTTTTTGTTCTTTGCTCTTTGCTCTTTGCTCTTTGCTCTTTGCTCTTTGCTCTTTGCTCTTTGCTTCATCATCTCATTCTTTCGTCGCTCACCTCTTCACATCTTCACATCTTCACTCTTCTCAATCAATTTCTTCATCTTTCCCTTTCCCTTTTTCTTTTTCTTTTTCTTTTCCTTTTCCTTTTCCTTTCCCTTTCCCTCCAATCTCTCCAATCAGCATCGAAAATATCCAACTTCTTCTTCTTCCTCTTCTTCCTCTTCTTCCTCTTCTTCCTCTTCTTCCCTCATCTTCCTACAAAATCATTACACTCTCATCGATTCCATACTACGCTTTCCCAGACCCGAAATAAATAACGCCCCGCCTTTCGCTCATTTCACATATCATACCTGTCCATTGCCCAAGAAAACGATTAAACTGTCCTTGCTATCTACAAGACGCCCATGAACTCATACAAACCCTCAAATCAATAAGACGCCCGCTCAAATTCCCAGACCTCTCCGCATTGTTACAAGGTTTCCCCCTCTGATGCAATGTAATGCAACAGAGACCTGAAGTATTTCTTCTCCTCAGCTGTGGCTTCTCTTCCCCTTTTGATCTTCATCCATTACTTTTGCTTTTTAATCACTTCCACATTTCATAACATGACTTTTCAATAGTTGAACCCGCCATAATTCGAATTTCGAGGTTGTTGGCCAGGACTATGCTGGTAATCCATATCTTGATAGACAGTGTTTCTTCGGTCATCTTCGAGAAGGTCCTTAACTTCCCAATTGTTCTGCTTGATGCCAACAGAAAACTCGAGATCTTCTTTAGTAATAGAATCCCAGTACTGTTCAAGGCATTAATAAATAGAGTAGATTGTGAGTTATACTTAAAGCTCACCTTGTAAATCATCATGACAGCTAGAAGATTAGCAATTGAAGCAAAAAATAATCCATCCAAATAATGGCTGATAGCGTTGCAAATGCTATTACTGAATGCATAAAGTACAACTTGGCCCGCAACAAAGAAGAAAAGGGCAAACGAGAGTTCACCCAAGGGCCAACGATCCTGGAGTGTGTTTACTACAAGAATGACTTGCATGATACCGTAAATAGCCAATTCAATAGCGGAAAGTAAGTATAGCACAATGAAAAGTCCGACGGTTCGAGTAGGGCCAAGTCCCGCCCAAGTCATGTAGGTAGCGAGGGAAACGAGGAAAGTAAGGGTGAACATAGCGAGACTAATTGAGCGGAGGAGCCAAACAGAGATTCGTGTTCCATCTTCGTACAACTGAAATCCAACGAATCCATTGATCAATAAACAGACTGTGAGCGCAGATGTGAGACCATTTTGTATGGCTGAAAAGTACGGGTAAGGACCAGTTCCAGGTGGAATAACACCAGCGTCGAGAAGTAACGTAATGAATGTGAGGAGCATATATATATAGAAGAAGGTTGTGATTTCTTTCCGGCCTGTAAGATGTCGCGTTAGTCTCCATCAACTCGATGTTCACCTCAGGATGCACTCCGGGCTGACTTACCAACAGCAGTAAATTTACTCCTGACGTGCAATATCATAATAACCGTCATGATTAACGCCATGATATGCACAAAGCTTGCGGCTCCTTGAAAAATGATCGTGTTGGCCAATTCAATATTGCGCGAATAGCAATTTGCCTCGATACCATGACTTCCAGCAATCGTTTTTATCGCTCCCACCTCTGCACATAATGGAAGCGCCGCTTGCTCGCAGATCGAATAAAAGTCCCCGAAACCCATCGTAGGTTATATCGTTGTCGTTCGACGTTATTAGAGATGTTTTGAGGAGGTTGGAAATCGAATGTTGTTGGGGTGTGAGGAATGCCCGCGGAACGACGGGATGAATATCAACTTTCGTAAAACTGCAATGAGTGAATGAATTGTAGCGATAATAAAACTAGCGATCGTAATTGTGTAGGTTTATGTTATTTTATCGATGTTTTGATGAGATGCAAAGATTGTGAATGTTAGAATGATGGCAAGTCGTTGCGACCAAGGGGGGGAAGAATGCACCAATAGCATTGATTAGTCTTGAACATCTCGTATGTCCCTGGCAACTAATTCTCGTTGGCGGCGAAACCAATTTTCAACCGACCAAAAATAGAATCTAAGCATGCTTCCTGAGGCACAGAATTGTTCATGTATATATGATCACGTGATATCAATATCAGACTGTAAGAACAACAATAGTTGAGGATTTCGACCCGTTTACATGTATTTGTTTTTGGTCCATGATGCCTTTGAATATTTTAGAGTCAAGTCACCAGTTTGATACCAAAGTTTAACGACATTTCTAGTAATACCACCGGCCTACCATCGTTTCACCTCAAGTAGTACACTCTCATTACGATAAGTCACGAATTACCACCCAGTAGATAAGAATCCCCTATTGGACCAGGCATGATTAATGAGGATGATTTGGGAAGCTTTCAAGCTTAATAGACGGTGGTGTCATACATCCTATTCCCGTATCGAAATGTATGCGACAATCTCAACTGCAATATCTTGGATACAAGAACAAATCTTTGCTTTCGGTTTTCGGGATCATTTGTACAACGGGCGGTACGGGGCGTATGTTGTTTGACACACAACAGACCTTTGGCTGGCCGGATGTTCCTCTGCAACCTCCCCATATCAGACAGAAGATATACGAGGCTGGATATTTGATGAAAAGTCGGCCTTCATTTTTCACATAGTACCTGAGTTCCAGTCGATGAGACTTTCCTGGGCACGCGCATATCATGATGACTCTTGATGATGTGTTCACAGTTATAGTAAGACCCTTAGTCTTTCATTGATTTAAGACATCGGCCTGATCGCTGAATGCGAGTTTGAACCTCAGGAGGTGGAAGATTATCACTTGGAAAATCCATCCCATGAGGCAAGGCGGGTGAGATGGACAAACATTGTAATGTGATATGTGTGTGGGACATGGTTTCTCAATCAAATGATCCAGGAGCGTTGGCGTTGATGGTTGGTAGACATGTGTTAATTGCAAATTCGAATCGCTGAAGGATTGCTGATGAGGGATCCAGTTTTCAACCTGGAGATGTTACCTGGTGTTGGATGATGTGCGGCCTTTTGCATTGATTAGATGCAATAGCGACAGGGGGTCCTTTGCACCGGAGGACATGCTGAACCTACCGAGCAGGCTTGTATTCCTTCGTTCCCGAGTTCTCCTTTCAGTTCAGCCAACTTTCAAGGACTGAATTACAACCTTTGAAAGCTTAGGTAAGTTCCAATAGTAGAAAAGAGGCGGGAAGGAAAGACCTAGTTTACCGTGTTGTTCGGTGGTGGGGGGGGTTTAAAGGAGGTTATTGTGGTGTAACATTGAGAGGAAAAGTTGGTTAATCGTTGATGAGTAGCTAAAAAGCAAGCACAGCCGGTAAACACAAATGACTTGTCGCTTTTTGGATTATCAACACCGCGGGCAAGCATGTCTGTCTGCATGCGACGTCGAACAAGCTGATATGAGCAGATAGCCCTTTTCTGCGGTTCTGTATCTTTTACAATATTACATAGGCATGATAATATAATACAAGCCACAGGATGATATGATATGGGGCGTGAGTGGTCGCCAGCGTAGAAGTCTTAGAATTGCAACATCTAATTCCATAATGTCGTGGAATTTTTCCGGATAACTGAGTGCATGTTGGATGTTCAAGTCCAAAATTCGTGTACGAAGTAGGCGTTCCTCAGCCTGGTCTAGCTTTATTGATAGCCTATTCGAAACGATTCCATGTTGGAAATGGTGAACATCCCATGCCATTGGTAGTACCCGGACCCAAGAAAGTATATCGTTATGGTACTCTTGGGTTATGCCGAAGTGTTTTCACGATAGTGTAGGGTTAGAAAGGGGCACACTTCCGTTACCGTCGCATCCAAGATACTGTACCAGACAAAGCCGTAGGTAGAGCTATAGACCGAGTTGCCAATGATCATACCAATAGGTAGAGAGTTATCGGTCGATCGATAGTGTTGCAGGGCATACAAGATTGATTCAATTCTTGGGGTTCCGTTTGCTTTGCTTTCCTCCACTTTCCTTTCCACTTCCAAGCTGAACGAAAGAAGCCGGAGTTTATCATGCTTGGGAAATGGGAATTTAGAGAAATGATCCTAGATGAAAAAGATCCCAGGCAAAATTGTCCACAGTTTGAAGATGCAAAAATCACTCTCCCCACACTAAAATGAGAAAAACGAACGGGTCTACAACGCTTGTGGCCATTCATCTGCAGTGAACCATCCACAAAGTAAAGAAGAAGAAAAATCCATGCCAAATTTTGAACGGCAACGGTAAGGTAGGTAGGTAGTTTACTTGGGTCCTTGGTCTTTTCGTATGCAATAGTTATTGTAATCTTTTCTTTTCTGAACCATTTACCAGTAACCATTTACCAGTTTATGATGATGACTCTTAGACGAGTAGGATTCTCTTTTCTTGTTAGCTAGCGACTTACTTGGGAATCATGATGAATTTATGGTACAGTTTAAAGCGAAACCAACCAAAGGAAGTCAATGTTATTTTTTACTCTATATGAATATATAAGGATGGATTGAATATATATTGAATATATAGATGGATACCCTAAAAATACTGGTAATCGGCTATATTTTTAGGCTTACAGTTAGTTATATTCTGCCGTTGCCCCAAGAGCCCCCACCAGAATTCGATGTCGCTAAGGCTTTTTCATTACTCAGGAGTCAGTAAAGTAACAAGAATACGGACGGTACAAGTGTGATGGTCCCAAAAATACGAAATGTCATCGTGATGTGATATCAATATGGATGGAGCCTTGGATTCAAATTCTGATGCTACGTACTGATTCTTATGATTCTTATCTAAAGCAGGAATGAGCTAAAGGTCTCACCATATAAATTGCTCCTTTCTATTCGATTCGATCCATGGGCGTCACGCTTCGGATTCTGTTCGTATGCATCATCAATCAATCCATGACCCAGATCATGTCATTCCTTCAAAAATCCTCCCCCTCATTTTGAACAACCTTCTTCTAGAATGGAGGCGGTGAAGTAATAACCCCTAATGTACATTTACCAAGAGAAGGATAGACTGATAGTATGGAAAAAAAGTATATGTATTTGATCCAATCACACATATTTCAAGCACTAAACAAGGATCACTTGGAAAGGCTGTGCCGCAGCCGGGTCCGGGAGAAGGCTCTTTTTGAGTTGTGCTCCAGATTTCAAGGTTCTCATTCAATATTACTGGATGCATCCTCTGAGCCTTCACCCCACCACCTGAAGAAAGGCTTGAGGGTCGCATGAGCTGTAACGCGAATTGGGTGGAGCATTGGACCGCGGTTGACGATCAAATCATGATTTCAATTTACGATCACTTCGTAAAGCGTATGTTCCGAGAAAGATAAAAAAAATAAAAAAAACGGCACGCGCGGACATGTGCCTTTCAAGAGCAACCAACAAGGACAAAAGTCAGACTAATTTCCAAAGCACGCACTCACAGGCAGGCAAGCAAGGTGAAGCGGAGGTAGGCTATGGACTCATGGAGAAACAAGAAACAAGAGAAACGGAACGGGAGTACAGCGATTGTTAACCAAATGGAAATATGCGTCGTTCTCGGTCCTCCTCAAACCCAGTCCTCCAAGGAATTTTCTGGGTGAAGGAATCTATGGAACATGGAATTATCACAAAGAAGGTTACTTGATGTTATGACTCAGACTAGATACAATACGACGATACACAAGCAAGAAGGTCTAAAATAACATTCTCGAAGGGATCACCCAGAACACGATGATAGGACACAACTCTTCTCTCATCGCAGTTACCTATTTCCGCCCCCGCTCTGCATACACAAAACAGGACCGACCGACAAGCAAGGAAGTAGTAGTGTAGTAGTTGGACACAATACAGTGGCAGCGGGACAAATCTGCTCATGCCGTCCGCCTTTGCCAAACCAAACCATACCATATCCAACAACAACATCGAACTCAACCCCCATCAATACATCACATAGCGTATTATTGTTTATGCACCATGCTCTTCTCATATCATCATCCGCATACGGCACGTAGGACGTAAGTGCAGGAAGATGGTGAAGGAAAATGACGGGCGGATAGACGATATGCTCAGATGATTAATGTGAGTATAGGCAGGTTAGCAGGGTTACGATGCTAAGACAGATGAATCTCGCCGTATTCGAATCATATTCGAATCATATTCGAATCGCCATCCGTTTAGAATCTCATCCTACATCACTCCTAAACTTGGCTAACCAGTAGATAACTCTATCTAAATCCGGTGTTGCTCGCCTGTTTGCACAACGAATTACGTGAAAAGGTAAAAGGACTTTATTTCTAAAAGTAAATCACCGTGTAAGAAGGATGGATATATGAACAAACACAGGTTATTATTGATGGGACCATGGATCAAATTGATTGATGCCGTACTAACTTGGGCCCAACAAATGAAGATTTGCCCCTCCTTCTACTTCCCCACCAAAAATCCCTTATTCGTTCTCCCATCTATCTACCTAATCATCTTATCATCGAATCGAATAAATTCATAAAAACTTCTTTTCCACATAAATATACGCTACATCAATAAGGTCATGAATCTTCTCACGATATTTGCGAGTCGCGTAAAATGGAAAGAGCGGGCTTAGGATTAGGGTGTTATAAATTTCTTTGGTGGTGATGAATGAATGACCTGCACCTAATTCCATAATCTAGAATCTAGAACCTTTTCACTCTTGTCTATACTACACCGGCTTTTCTTGTTTGAACATTGTAGGCGAGCGAGTTACAGGAAAGGTCTCGATCATCAACAATGTATGTATGTTAGCAAGCAAACTAAATATTTACAGTCTTACACATTAATACTCCGTAACTGTTCGCAGCTTCATCTTTCCTTCCCCCCTTCCTTGCAAGTTGTCATGTCATGTGTATCTCCACCCAACTTTCAACTTTTTTTGATGGTAGGGATTTTTTTTTTGGCAGCACCGCCCACCATCAGCCCAACGGTTAAGCACGAAAAAGAACCTTGAAGTTAAAGTAAGTAAGTAACACCAAGTTCAAAATTCGATAATCACACCTTTATTAAACTAGGATCGATACCAATGAATCGTGAATTGTAATTTAGACCGAACTCTTTTCATTCTCCATTTCTCCATTTCTCCATTCCTCTGTTGGAAATTTGATAGAATGAATAGATATAGATAGATATAGATGATTGATTGATGGACAAACACCAAATTTGGAGCTGCATTCTCCCCCTTGAAAAAGCGTGTTTCAAACCAAGATGATCAGATTAATAGCTACACGGCAAGGTACCGTACCGATAACTATATGTAGGTAGGGGAGTTGTATAGTGAACAATATATACGGCGAAATGCTATTGTATTTTACTTTTACTGGATTATCGTAACGACCGTCTGCATATTCGCATACACCAGCCAATACCCCAGCTGACGAAGCGGATGATATGGGTCAATCATGATGTACGGAGTAGGATTGAAATTGGTGAAGGGGGGGGGCGCGCCCGTCGGACTTTTAGGAAAGAGAAATTCAGCCACAAAAAGCGTAAGTCGTAGCGTGGTCTCCCATATCCCAGAATCACAGGTCGAAATTAGGAAAATGTGCCGATGGATAGATGGATAGATGGATGGATGGATGGATAGATGGATAGATAGATGGATAGATGGATGGATAGATGGATAGATAGATGGATAGATAGATGATGGATGATGATGATGATGATGATGATGATGATGATGATGTAAAAGTCTCATCTATAGAGTTACGAGTATGATCTTTTTTCATATTCACAATTTCATACAGCCTGAGTCCTGACTGACACAACACAGAAGAAGTCAGGCCATAGGTGGCCCCCTGTCGGAGGATACTTGCGGATCATGTTTGATATCTTTGACTCAGTGACTGGGAATTTGCTTATGCTATTGCCTCAGCAGGGCCTGCCTTGCTTTACATAGATGAAAACACTTTTTTCAATTATCAGTTGGGGCTGCCAGATAAGTGAACGAAGGGAAAGGATAATGGCGCAAAATCAAACGTACTGTTATAGAGATTCATCGGGCAAGAAGCAGACGATATAATGG
>NGKH01000009.1:951271-1035142 GCA_002162575.1 Sclerotinia glacialis | reverse complement strand
TTTTTTTTTTTACCTGGATAGATCAATAGTGTCATGGTGTGAATCGGCATGATGTGATGTTGAGGGCTGCCGTCCTGGTGGGATGAAAGCCTTGGGACTGGGATGGGATGAGATTGAATGGTAAGCATCTAGGGACGGCGAAGGTTTGTAGTGTAGTGTTAGGGATAAATAGAAATGTGAGGGGCTTGATTGGAGAGATTAGGTTTTGTTGAGATGGCGAGACGCAATCATTCATTCTCACGTTATTTCACATATTTTCAATGAGGGGTCTGACATGAAAATGCATCGATAGCTCGCTCATCTAAGTAATATAAACGAAGAAGTTCGGTGCATTATCGCGAACATTGATATAAATTGGATGAATATCTATCTGTCTGTGTGTGTGTGTGTGTGTGTGTGTGTATATGCATATTCTTAGTTTTATCCCACAACTTACCCGTAACTCATCCGTATATTACACGAATGCCGAGTCTGTGACAATTACTATTACTATTACTATTACTATTACTATTACTATTCTATTACTGTTACTGTTACTGTTACTGTATGCGGTAGTCTCCTTGGAAAATTAAGCTTTGCATTAGATGGGTTTCGTATTATGTCTTTCGGATTTGGTAGGAAAATATATTGCGATGTGCGATTTGGTGGGAATGATGAAGTCATTGATCCAGTGTGATCAACATATTTTCTCCCGTATTAGATAGATGGCTGCTAATCCATTACCCCCCCCCCTGAAGCAAAGCTTAATATCACTTTGACAATACAATAAGGAGAATTACTGTTACTCGGGCTAGATGGATGCGAATGGCTTACTTACCTTTGTGAATCCGGGTTTCAGACTGTTAAGGTAGTATCTTGATTAGTATATTGATTATTATCTTGATTATTATATTGATTAGTATATTGACTATTATCTTGATTAGTATATTGACTATTATCTTGATCATTATCTTGATTATTTCTCAATCATTATCTTGATCATTATCTTGATTATTCTCTTTTCCAATGAATTCTCACAGCATTACAAAGTACTAAGGAGGTACCTAGGATATNCCCCGAATGGTTACGCGGCTTTCCAGGCTTGCGTATACTTCGTCTTGTTGATTCTGCATATCTAGCTAAGGATTTAAGGATTTAAGGATTCAATCGATGGCTTCTTGCTTCTTGCTTCTCGTAGGTGGGGGATAAACATACCTTGGTAGGAATAGGAAGGAGGAGAAAGAGGAGGTTTGACAGGAGGAACGGAGAAACGTGGTCCGAATATTGGATTGGAAATGCCGTTTATGGGTGGAGATATATCGGTACCTGCCCAGATGATGAGAGATCTGTCCATGATAAAATCCATCTTCTTGCATGGCATTGGTTGGGATTTTGAGGCATTTTCCCAGTTGGTGACTGCATGGAAAAGGATAAAGATGCAAGATGCAAGATTGAAGATTGAAGATACACAAGACACTATACACTATACACTATACACCATACACCATACACCATATATCATATATCATATACCATATACCCATACACTATCACTATATACCATACATCATATACCAGACACTATACACCACACATCATACACCACCCACACACCAGTCTTCCTCGAATAGATAGATACTTGGTAGGTAATGTTTTGCTTCCGTGCTGTTCCGTACTACGATGATGAAACTTGTAGTAGGTAAAAAGTTAATTCTCTCAGCCTCCTTCATATTGCGTATGTGTAGCTTTCACTCTCGCACTCACCTCGCTCTCACCCCGCCCCTTCTCTATTTTTGAGATCAGTTATTCTTCGCTTCCACCACTTCCACCACTTCCACCACTTCCACCCACTTCCTCCGTATCTTTGGTACCGTGCTTAACTAATCACGATGATCTACAGGGATGGTTCGTCACTGGATTCGGCCCATTCCTACCGTTTTAGTGTCAAGCCTTCACTGAAGCTAGCTTTAACTTTACACTTTACACTTTACTTACGCACGCTACAGGCCTTATTGTCGCTATCCATGGTTGGTTATAATGATAATTTAGGAAAGTACGAACAAGTAGGTAGGTACTCCGTAGCTACTTAAATGTACAACTCCCTGTACAAAAAGTTATTTTGGTAGATGAATAAAAACAGAGACAAGAGGACAGAGACAAAAGACAGAAGACAGAGGACAGAGAAGGATCAAAACGTTCTCCATTCAAAGAATTTTGGTTAAAAGAATTGAAGGAAAAAAAGGGTTCACTTGGCTCATTCACCAATCTTATTTCGAAAAGGATCAACAAAGATTATTCATTCATTCATTCATTCATTCATCCATTCCGAATACTTAACTGTCTGGCAATTATCCATCATTAAAACTGGTACGAGAAATATATATCCATCTTACTTTCCACCCCCAGTACTCCTTAATTCTCACCCATTTATTTCTCTTCCTCCTTTTCATACTAATCACTCAAACTTTCCTTTTACTCCCAACTTACAAACATCCCATCCCACCTTTGACTGGTGAATCGAGGCTCATCCTTTCTTTTAATTCTAGTCGCGTATCTGTTGGTTCCGCACTCCATTATCAAACACGCCTATGTGCGTTGCCATCTTGGCATTGCCTTGACTACCCAGAATTTATTTTTCGGGAGTTCGATCTATTCAGCGACCAAAACATCTTTATGAGAAGATTCCGCTGTACGATATTATTCAATCATCGGATAAGTGACAAACTCGCTAGGATAGACAGAGTATCGTGTAAAAATTCACTCGGCAGATAGAGATTCTGCGAATTGCGCAAAGATGTTGACCTTTAGGAGAGCTTTGATAGCTGCGACTTTCTTCCTTACTATGGTATTTCTCATCACACGAACACATAACCCACCTACATCAAACGATATATTATTACAAGATGCAAGCATACCCAAGTCGGGGGAGAAGGATGGGGTTGATTCAAAAACAAAACCCGGCTCATCAGCTTCGACGAATGCCGTTCTACCCGCACCAAAGAAGAAGCCTCAAGCTTCTCAAGCACTATTACAAGATTTATCAAGAGCACCTTTAAGGGAAAAGCTCGCATATCAATTTCCATACGACGTAGAGACTAAGTTCCCAGCATACATTTGGCAGACATGGAAATATACCCCAGCATCTGGAGATTTTGGAGAGAACTTTCGTCCTGCGGAAGCAAGTTGGTCGGAAAAACACCCGGGGTTCGTACATGAGGTCATTACCGATTCAGTTGCAGTGCATCTATTAAAGCATTTGTATGCTTCTCTGCCAGAAGTTTTAGACGCTTACAATTCATTGCCCTTGCCCGTTTTGAAAGCCGATTTCTTTCGATACCTAATTCTACTGGCCAGAGGTGGCATTTACTCCGATATCGATACCCATGCATTGAAACCTGCTTCGGAATGGCTTCCTGAGAGTGTGCCACGCGAAGCTATTGGCTTAATCGTGGGCATTGAGGCAGATCCAGATCGTCCAGATTGGGCAGAATGGTACTCTCGAAGAATTCAATTCTGTCAATGGACAATTCAATCGAAACCAGGGCACCCTGTACTCCGCGAAATCGTTGCCAACATTACCGAACAGACTCTTAGCATGAAGAAGAGCGGAACCCTCAAGAACTTCAATGATAAGAATGTCGTGGAATTCACCGGTCCGGCTTTGTGGACAGATACCATTTTTGATTTCTTGAATGACGAGAGATATTTCGACATGACTACAAGCAAGGGAAACATTACATGGAGAGAGTTCACAGGCATTGAATCTGCAAAGAAAGTTGGGGATGTGGTTGTTTTGCCGATTACGAGTTTCAGTCCTGGAGTGCAGCAAATGGGCTCAAAGGACTATGATGATCCCATGGCTTTTGTGAAGCATGAATTCGAAGGTTTGTCTAGTAATTCTATTATCAACGTGTACGCCAACTAACTTCAAGCATTAGGAACCTGGAAACCTGAGAACGAACGACATATCGGGATAGTTACCAGGTAGTTAAAACAACGCTTCCCCGATAGCAAACACTTTTCTTTATAAAATCATTGAGCACATAGCACATACCCTAGTCGAATTTTGAGCGAGCATCAAATGCATGAGCGGCGTACTGACGAGCACACCGGGAGGCTTTCTTTTTTGTTTGATGGGAAAACATAGAGTGGCTGGCCTCAAATGCCTTTAACGTTGGCTTTTATTCTCTTAGCATGGAGTTTTATTTGATATCCGGGACATTGGGATAAAATTTTCATTCTTGTTTGGATGGTTGAAGGGATCGAGAGGAAAGTAGGTGTTTGTGGAAGCATGCCGCAGAATTTTTATGTTTGGTTGCAATGCCAAAAGCAGAAGACATGAATTTTCAAGAGCTGAAATTTGTGGATTGTTGGATTTTTGGTAATTCTGGATTTCCTTGGGAGGTGAAGGAGATGGGATAGATGGGTGGGGTCAAGGATACGGAGGAAATATCTTTCAATGGGTATCTTTATAGAAGAACGCGGAGACAGATGAAGGATCCGCGATGGTGGAATTGTATATATACATGGTAACATGGATAAGGAAAAGGAATGAATAAGTCGATGATCAACCAAAGTTGTCTAACTTGTCTCCTCCCATGGGTAATGAATGCACTTTAAATATGCGTCATGTTAGCGTATTTGTTTGGTAAATTCGACTTAACTAAGCCTTTGGAAGTGTTCTGATTCGCCTGTCAATGGATTAATAATCTTTAAAAACGATCTAAGTGACGCTAAGTTTAAGCTTCCCCACCTAGCTCGAATGAATTACCAAATAATATATAACTAAGACCCACGGGCAGGTATCTTTTCCAGCAATATACCTAAATATGGATCTTGCTGGTCTAACATTCGAGAGCGGAAAGGTAGCGCGGGTAGTACCCCGCATATTTGGCCCGAGGACTTATACTGGTTGTACTTTGGTACATTTGTGGAACAGCATTACACAATGCTACATATAGCCATCCACCTGTTGTACAATGAGCCGAAAGTTCTGGTCTTTCCTTGAGAGTAAGCCATTTCTCAATTGGAACATATGACTTATGATGTGTAGATATGGCTACTAGAATCAGTATTGCGGGAGCGAAAACGGGAAGGGGAGTTCAAGGTGGAATGCGGAGATGGGGATGTGGGGATAGCTTGAGAATTAGGTTGAGGGGTGAGATGGCGAGAAGTTTGGGGAGCGGAGTGGGGGTTGGAATTGGTATTGGAATGAGAATCGGAGTTGGGGTTGGAGCCGTGTTGCGCACTCAAAGGAGGGGTCTTTTGACGGAGAGTCTTAGTGTTGGACCTATGGAGGTAACTGAATTTCCCTTCTTTCCTCTCCCTTGTTCTCAATATCCTGTCACCCTCCTCCACCTTCTCAGTGGCTCTCATACTGCCCAAGCTAGCCACCTGCTAACCACCCGCCCTCTCCCAGCCGCCACTCCTTCAGGATACTATCCCGCAGCATTTTCGCAACATCGTCAATGTACACGGCTCCAACCTTGCGCTCATATCTCGCTCCCAAAATATCAAACTTACATATCGAGAATTAGATGAGAAGAGTAATGTGATAGCACATGGGTTGAGAAACTTGGGGGTTAAGAAGGGAGATAGAGTGGCCGTTAGTCTGGGGAACGGATGGGAGTTCGGGGCAATCACTTATGCGGTTTGGAAATTAGGAGCGGTGTTGGTGAGTAGACTTTGATGAGAGGGAACTTCTCTGGAAGGGAAGATGGTTTTGAGAGATGGGTATACTAATTATTGTTCGGGTAGGTACCTCTGAATCCAGCATTCAACACGAAGCAAGTCGTCTCGGCATTAAACCATTTGAAGGCTTCACACCTGATCATTGGCCATGAGACACATTTACCATTTAAACCCCCCAGGGACAACACATCTTTACTGAAAGACATCATTGGGGACCTCGAGCAACCCTCACATGTTTTGAAAAGTGAAGCTGTACCAAGTTTAAAGGGCGTGGTTCTAGTGAGCAAGCCAACTGATAGTCTTGCAAATTTCCCGGCTACTACAAATTTCCGAGCTATCCTGTGGATGTTTGAATCAGAGAAAGAGAAGGAAGTTATCCCCGATGAAAATTTACATAAAGATGATGTGATCAATATTCAATTCACATCAGGTACAACTTCGACTCCTAAAGCGGCTTGTTTAACCCATCATTCAATACTCAACAATGGCTATTTTATTGGCTCTCGTATGGCTCTTACAGCATCCGATGTAGTCTGTTGCCCGCCTCCCTTATTTCACTGTTTTGGTTCTGTACTCGGATACATGGCGACCGCGACTCATGGCAGCACAATCTTATTTCCCTCCCCCGCCTTCGACCCTTCGGCGACTCTTCTAAGTATTCAAGAAAACAAGGCCACGGCACTTTATGGAGTCGCCACGATGTTTCTCGCTGAACTCGAACTCCTCTCCAATGGTACCATTCCTCACACCGGCTTCGAACATCTACGCACAGGTATCGCATCCGGTTCCTCTGTTCCTAAATCATTGATGGAAAAACTTCACAAACAGTTAAATCTTATTGGTTTGACCATTTGTTATGGAATGACGGAAACAAGCCCTGTCTCTTGTATGACTACTCCCACTGACCCGATGGAAAAGCGACTGGATAGCGTGGGAAGATTATTACCTCATGTATTTGCTAAAATCATCTCGCCTTCTGACCCTAATAAGATTCTGCAAATAGGTAAACGAGGCGAATTGGCCATCTCGGGATATTTGGTTATGAAAGAATATTATGCAGATCCAAGTCGTACGAAAGAAGTATTAATCCCAGACAGTAATGGGAAGATTTGGATGAAGACAGGTGATGAAGCGAGTATGGATGAAGAAGGATATGTGAAGATTACAGGGAGAATTAAAGATCTGATTATACGTGGGGGAGAGAATATACATCCGTTGGAGATTGAAGATTGTATCTTTGGTATGGAAGATGTGAGGGAGGTTAGTGTGGTGGGTGTTCCGGATCATAGATATGGAGAAGTGGTTTGCGCATGGATTGTGACTAGGAAGGGTGTGAGTCGAGGACCAGATGACGCGGGGGTGGGTAATGATCTCATGAGCTGGGGAGAATATGAGAAATGTGTAGTCAGGGAGAATAAGGTCAGCAAGGATTCTGAGTGTTCTGCGACGGAAGCAGAAGTCAAGGATGAGACGAAACTAGACGGCAAGATTGAACCAATTCTCACTAAAGAAGCGATTCAACATCATGTGAGGACGCACCTTAGTGGGCATTTGGTTCCGAAATATATCTTTTGGGTAGATGAATATCCGAAGACTGCTAGTGGGAAGATTCAGAAGTTTAAATTGAGCGAAAGAGCGGGGTGGATTATTAAGGGTAGGGGATTAGATGGGGTTAAATGAGGGTGAAGGTGACGGTGAGGATTGGGAGTCGGAGTGGGAGTGGAACATGGGGGTGAGATGTGAGAATGTAGGAAGGGAATGGAATGGAAGTTAAAATTGAGGATGGCGAGGAAAGACTCTAGGGAGGGGGAGAAGGGCGGAGATAAAGACGTGCTGAAGAGAGAGAGAGAGAGAGAGAGAGAGAGAGAGAGAGAGAGGGTAGAATAGATATATGAAATTAGACCTACAATACAAATTACGTCAAGTTGTCCCGAAAGAATATAAATATAACAATTACGAATCCTAAAAATCCATCTTGAATTTCCGATACATTCCAACAGCCCTACCTACCTACCTATCGATACCTAGTGATAAATAAACAATATAATTATTATACATATCATCACCCTCTATCCACCCAACCCAATACCTATCTATCTATATCTATATCTATATCTATATTCATATTCATATCCGAATCTGAATCCATATCGATACTCTATATTCATATCCATATCGATACTCTATATCCGAATCCATATCCATATAAATAAGGGTTTCCTGATTCAAAGACAGATGAGGTATAAATATGAGTATGAGTATGAGTATGAGTATAGTACCTACAGTTAAGCGCTGGGGACAAAACAATCGAGAAAGAGAGAAAGAGAGAAAGAGAGAAAGAGAGAGATTCCTGAGGACTTGAAATAAAACCGTAGTAGGTATCATGTGGTTGTTTGATGTAAGGTTAAGGTGTGTGAGGAAGGGGGGAAAGGGAGAAGGGAGAAGGGAGAAAGGAGAAAGGAGAAGGGAGAAGGGAGAAGGGAGAAGGGAGAAGGGAGAAGGACCGGAGACCTGGGGGTCTTGAAAGATAATGCGTGAGGAGCGGAAAACTGGTACGCGAAAGGGGAGAAGCTTTATGGGGGGTGTGGAGTGGAGGGAGATGAGGGGAGGATTGGGTGGCGGGAAGAGGAGTCTTGGAAGAAAGGGATTTCGGGAGTGGAATTGAGGAGTGGAAATTGTGAAGAAATTTTTTAACCCTAACGTAAACAGGCTTATCATTACCCGGAATCTGACACATTGAGAAATTTTGATATTGAAGGAAATGAAACGATATATTTGAAGAAAAGCCACACGATAAAAATCATGAACAATGTGATTCATCCTAACCAAGAAATATCACTGCTATAACAGTATTCTTCCATGTATATGCTCGAATATATGTTTCTGTATCATCCCGCTGCTTTTCTCTTCTTCTATTCGACAATATAGTAAATATTCGATGCATGAAATGACCTCGTGAATGTGCGTGCCTTCGCTGAAGCACATTCGAACAAGTTCAACAAATGGTCTATTTTTGACCAATAAAGATCCATAAAACTTCGTGGAGCAGCCTGGTATTATTTTAACCGTAGTTGAATGATGTGGCAGCATTCCTAGATGCCCAATACCAGTCATTCGAGAATTATCTCCCAATAGAGCCGAAAAGCCGCCGTGACTTGATTAGATTTCAATTTTGACCAGATATCACCCGACTTATGAATAGAGAGAAATCAGATTGTCTAAATATAGCTTAGACAATGGTATGAAATATTCCCTTTTCCAAGCACAAGCCCTTAATATTGTGTATTTGGCAATTGTGACGAAGGAGGAACAAAGGATCCAGATGATTACCCTCATGTTGGAGCTATCGGAGAGGCAGTCATTTGATGTGATTGAGCCACTCCAGTCTTGAACTCATTGGCGGAACTTTCACGACTAGTAATAGTGGCAGGAAGTTCATGAATAGTTGCCGAGGCTTCGATAATAGTCGTTTCGGAGGTGAATGTAGTGGAAGCTGGGTCTAAGCATCGTCCAAACCACCCATAACTCCTACAAGACGTCGAGGTGATTGTCGTTGTCGATGTAAACGTTGTGCTCGCACTGGTTTTATCTAGACACCCCCACCAGCCAGGAGTTTTGCAAGTTTCGGTACGAGTCCTTGGTTTGGATGTTGTACTAGCCGTGGTACTTGAAGAAGTAGAGTGAGGTCCCTTTTCTCTTTTCCAATTGAAGCAGTCGACACATTCGGTGTCCGCAACACATGTAGGAGCTTTATCATATTTCTTGTATACATTTCTGATGGACGCTCTGATTCCATGAGTTGATAGAGATACACTCCAACCAAAATCTGCAACGACATCGTATACGCATCGTAATCCTGCATGACACGTCGACTCGAGGGCATAACCAGCAAAAGCACAAAGTGATGTAGCTCCATTGCATGTACCCATATATACGGGATCAGCAGTGTGTCCGAAATTCCAAATACCTACATTATCACGGGCTTCAGAGGCGGAGCTGTACCCGGGTGGAGTAGGAAGAGCCAATCGAGAAATTGCTAATGCTTGAGGGACCGACTCAAAGGTCAGCACAGGGTGGCCAAAAGTCAATGCGACGAGAGTAGTGACAAGTCCTCCAAGAGAATGACCTGTCAACCAAACGTCGGCATTGGGATATTCCTCTGTAATGTTTCCGTATAGTTCCACAGCAGCTTGATAATAACGATTTGGCTTCTTCAATGCCTTGGAAACACACATCTCGTTGCATGTATATGTTGCCGTCATACAATCACATACTTTTCGTAGACCCCATCCACCTTGTCCACAGCAGCATCCGGCAAACAGATTATCATTTTCTTTATCATTTGTAGTTGTCTCCGCCCCATCAAATACAGCTGAAGTTGTACCCTTCAAAGCGATAACGATTGTAGTATTTGTATTGTCGGCATAAACATGGCCCCGCAGACCATCTGATTCCCATCCAATAGACGATGAAAGATTGAAGAGAGGTTTTATGTCTTCCCACTGGGGGTCATCGGGAGTTCGTTGATATGTGTTTGCCGCCATAACTGCGAAATTGACCACAGTGAATTTGTCCGTCACATCTGGCGCTGAAACATCATCAACAGACCACGCTGATGCGGGAAGATCGATAGGCCATTGATTGAGAGCTTCTATATCCTGCACACCTCGCTTTCGAAGTCTGTGAATGCCTATTGGAGCCGTGGGAATGGTAAATGGGCCAATATCGGATTCGCCATCGCTGCCTTCGAGGGTCGCTTTCTTTATCTTCTCAGGACTGATTTTGAGACGTCGATGCAATTCGGGATATTTTTTAGTTCCATGATGGTACACGCTTCGTAGGGTGAGCGTTCGACTCTGAGTGATGACTGCAGCACCTCCCGGAAGTCTGGATGATGGCGATGTCCATTTTCTGAATGGAGCTTGAACTGATTGTAGGAATGGCACCTGAAGCCTTTCCGCCCAATAATTATTCCATGCCGATACCAAAAGAACAGAAGAAAACAATGGGATTAGACAAAAGGAAAATAGAAGCATCACGAATTACCAAAGTATGATGCTTGTAATGGTTTTAATGGAGATCTGATGAAGGTTGATGGCAAAGCGCTCCCAAGTAAACAAGTAAATGCTAGGGGAGCCTCGGTAACTTACCCCGGACATCAACATTCAAGCCTCCCGTACATATCAAAAGGCTACACATCCAATTCTTCGATGCCATTTGTATGTGTATGATAAAAACTTTGTTAATAAAGATTTAATTTTATTTATATAGATATTCTCAAATTAAATAAGCTCAAACATAGATTTGTTTATGGATATTAAGATTCATTATCCAGATCCTTTTTCATCATCCCAATGGCATTCCAATCACCGATTCTTCACCCCTTTTACACTTCCTAGCTGTAAATATCGAGGCCCTTCACACAAACAACTCCCTTGTAGAGATACAACCCTAAACCTCACCTCAAGGCCAACACTGCAAGAAGCATCAGCTCATCATCTCACGTATTCCACATCACGCATGACACAGCAGACATGTCATACACAACCTAGGGCCAACAAAATGTATACAATCCGAATGTAGACCTTTGGAATTTCCCACACTCATTCATTCCCTGGATACTGCACGAGCTGCAGTTGTAACCGTTCATTATCTTAGTACAAGCCATCCATTAATCTACCATCACTATATCATAGCAAAAGAAAGATAACGATTGAAGACGTGAAGTGAGAAGTAGTAGTAAGTAGGAAGTAGTGATGGCGTAACAGCATCTAAATTTATGCCACGTATGCCAATTCCAGCGAGATTGAAATAATCATGTACCTGTTGACCACACCATGCCACCAACCAACCAGACATTCATGCGTATTATGATTGCTCACAACGAAAACCGAAAACAGATATGACCTTCTTGAAACCTCCGCCAAACAAAATTCAGCCCCAATCTCAATCGTACAACTCAAGTTCGCAAACATGCGAAGGAGTATTGAAAACCAAAAAAAAGAAATAACAGATTGTTTCCACCGCCAACTACTGAAGACCATCCTTTCCCTAGGCTAAACCACATTTCTAGAAGATTTTTGATTTAACATGCAATGTCCTAGTGGTGCCCTGCAAAAGAAAAGGAAAGCGCATAACGAAGGGGTTGGCTCAAACGGGTTGACCATTATGATTCAATGGCTAAATCATCCGGATTCAGGGGCGGGTATTAAAATCTGCTAGCAAATCACCACGTTATGGCATGTCCAACATGGCCGTCATTCGATGTCTCGAAAACTATTCCCAAGGTGGTATCCTGGACTTGAAACCACGCAAGAAACGGATGCGAGGGCGCTGAAAAAGCGGCAAGATCTATGGCAACACCCTGTGAGATGTAGAAGGGGCCGGATGTAGAAGGGGGCGTGAGTTTGTATGCGTCCTTCTAGAAGATGGCCAGGAAGAAATGATAGGATCCCGTGTCAGGAAGTGGAGTCCAAGTAACGGCCATGCTTGCAACTTATCAACTCTCCGGATCTCTTTCAAATGTTGCTTGACTGTTCGAGAACAAACTTGAGTTGCACGCCATACTTTCTCAGGGCTGTGGTAGAGGATCGTACAAGGAGCTCCTGCAGTCCATGCTAGGATGGGATATTTTAGGAACACGATGGCGTCCAAGGGGACGAGGCGGTGAGTGAATTTGATTGATGCCGATTAGTCCTTGATACACACCTGAATAGACCGCGAATGCAGTGGATGAAATGTCGACAAATAACAGGTCCAATGGGCTCGAACATCCGAAATCCAAGAAACGGTAGGCCGCAAGGTATCAGTCCAGGTCCATATGAAAGAGATGCCAATCCAGAGGAGGTTCCAAAACCGGATGGTTTGACTATACCTGTGCTGCGAAGCCATTTCTGAAAGTCAGTGATGAAAATCCATGGTCGGGTCTTGACCAAGAAGGAATCCATGAAATGAAGGAGGTGGACATTGTTTGAAGTGTTTGGATTATCCTTTGAATGGGTGAAGTCGATGTATATACAAACACCTCTATCATGCTGCCTGAACCCAGACCTGAATGCTCTAATGAGTATTGAGATACTAACCAAATCAAAAAACGTGGTGGAGAAGAAACCAGCCGGTGAGGCTTCCGGAAATTTGGGTCCAGGCAGCAGGTACGAGGGATGGTATCCTAAGATAATCCAGAAACTTTCAAGGAAACATAAACTCATAATGCGCCCCAACGGTCTGTGCGTATGCAAAAACTGATGCAACTGACAGATGAAAAATGCAAGCAAGCAAAAAACACAACCATTATCGTCATTTGGCCCTTCGAATTCCATAAAGCCGGGTATAGCTGCTCTGCACGTGCAAAGTTCATGATAAAACATCCGCGGTAATTCTCCGATAATACATTCCGACATCGGTCCAGTTGGTAGTCTAGCGTAGGTATGATAGAAAATCCTGGTAATATAAAGATCATACCTCGATTCACAAGATGCCAAACCTATTGCAATCTTGGATTTTTATTAAGATACCGATGAGGCTGTAAAGTACCCTTTGTCTAGTTTGGATCCATGTTATAGGAGGGCTCCAAGGCTTCCTTTGATTGGTCCAGTGGTCCAGTAAATCCAGGGAAAAAGCAATAAAAAACGCCAGAACAGTATAAAAGTCCGGCGAGGAAACAGAATCGCAAAAATCAACTACATTCCAAAGGGAATATTAATTCCTGCGGCGCTGGTGATGTCTGTCACGATCATCCCTACTGTCCCGGTCACGCGTCCTTTGAGGTGCCGATGAAGTGGCGGTGCCACTTCGTCCAGAAGGCATCGGCTGAGAGTATGAGCCTGGTTCCTGGTATGAGCCTGGTTCGGTATATCCGGCATCTTGCATTTGGTAATCTGGAGTTTCCGGGTATGCTCTGGTGTCGTAGACCTCCGGGGTGGTTTCATAATTGCCTGATGGAGCAGCTAAATTGTTAGATTACATTCGTTTGCGAGAACAGAGAAAATTAAGAAAATGGATGCACTTTGGCGTACGCACCACGACTACTGTAATAAGGATCTGCTGGTGCATGTGACGCATATGCTGAAGTTGATGCAGTTGGTCCAGATTGGGAATAGTACTGCGGTGCAGGTGCTTGGTACGATGTACTGGATGGATATTGAACTGCCTGAGTCCTAGGAACAGACTGAGGAACAGATCCGCCACGGCCAGCAGGTTCAACAGCATAATTGGATCCGTGAACGTAACTCCTGGTGTCCTGAGTGGGATATCCTTGGGGAGATGGAGCATACTGTTGTGATGGTGGCTGGGTATAGCCATCATTCTGGTAACTTGTAGGCTGACTGTAGCCCGCCGAGTAACCCTGGCCACTTGGTTGATATGATTGGGAACTGGGCACAGCAGCCGATGGTGAATTGTACATCCCTTGTTGTGCAGCAGGTCGAGGCTGCTGTGTTGCATCCATTCGAGCAATGGATTGATCCAGTGCATTTGAACTTCTGTAGTCCACTACTATAGGGGTGTTAGACTTTCGAACCATCTCGTTCGAATCCCTTAAAGAGATACCATTTGTAGGGTACTGTGCAGAAGATCTAGCAAGTCGCTCAGCTCGCCAATCTGCAGATGCCTGTTTTAAATCAAATATCATGGCCTACCCCAAGAATTTATCAGCGGGATCACTCAATCGATGGAAGCGCGACATTACATTTGTGAGATTCCTGTAAGCCGTGATCACGTAGACAGGTTTAAGTTGTTTCGTTCTCGGGTCCTGTAGATGAAGCCATTAGTTTTTCATCGAAATCTCACGCAGATATGGGCAATGACTTACTTCCACGTCGCCCGGTTTGACGAGAGCATCGTTACCAAGATACCGGCAGATGTCAGCCGTGATAACTTCTCTGTCGATACCTTCAGCGTCGATAACAAACTGACCGGTTCTTCCAGCAGATGGGTGTGTTGGCTGCGGTTGCGAGCGTGAAGCTCTGTCTCTATCGTCACGTCGCGACATGATGGTAATCCAGGAAAAAAGTTGGTAAGAAGAGAAAGGAGAAGAACCAAAGATGGAGATTTGGCAATGCGAGTCACACAGGTCAGCCTAGGGAATGACTGTGGTACCACACCAAATAACCGGCGACAAATTGGGGAGTCAGAAAATGGCCCAGAAGAAATCCTGTATGGAGTAAGTGGAAAACTTTCTCTCAATATCCGGGGGGGGTTTTTGAGCGGGAGCCTCGAGAAAGAAGTAATCCTGTGGAAGTAAGAAGAAAACTGGTTGGTCCTGAGTAACTTGGGAAGGTGTATGAGAAGAGGGTGTGAGAGTGAAAAGGTCCTGTCCAATCCAAATGTGTGGTAATGGTAACGCAGAAGACGCGGAAGCAGGTTAATGTCGTGTAATATGAAGTTCGTACTCAAAAAAGAGGCGACGAATAAGGTGAACCTCTTAGATGAATAATAACTGGGATGTTCTTGGATAATTCTGAGCTGGCGTTTTTTTTTTTTTCTCTTCTTCTTCTTCTCCTTGTGTGCTGATGGTCTTGTTTTTGAAGGCACAAGAAAAGGATTGAGCAGAGAAGACGGTGAATGGAAGAGTGGAAGAAGTGGCAAAGCGAGGAAAGGCTGGGGTGGTCTTTTTAGCCCCTGTAGCTGAATATCCGTTTAGGAATGGTGCAATGGTTCAAATGCCGCTTTTATACTCTGACACCCAACCAGCTCAAATAATTGAATTAAATTGAATAATAACCGGCTTGTGAAATGTGTGGATACTGGAAAGGTTTTGTGATGTTTTGTGATGTTTGGTGATGTTTGGTGATGGGATGGATGAATGGATTAATTATGCTTATTCTGTTTTTGGACAGGGAAAAACTTTTCAAATGTTTTTTTTTTATGGATGATGTGATGAGGCCTCCAATATATAAGAAAATTTCGAAATATCGAAACTTTTTGTTTGATAAGGAAGAAGATGAAGAAGACGAAGAAGGGAAAGAAGCAGAGCAGAGAGCCTTTTCTCTTTCTTGGTTATTTAAAGGTAATTAATATTGTTGCGATCGATGGATGATAGACGACGGATGATGGATGCAATCAAAAATACCAAATTCTTGTTCTTGCAGTTAGATAAGGAATAACTAACTGTAAGTGGGAATGACGAACATTAGGTGGAATGTAAATCGAATGTGGGAATTGCGAGTGAGCCTGCTTTTTGGATCTCTTCAGAGGTTACCAGTAAACTTTTCTTAAATTCGTAATTATGTGAAGGGAGGCTTGATCAACAAAAGAAGTTGACAGGTTGTGGCGTGAGGATGTTGATAATTCGATAAGGTAAGGTTCAAGATAGCGAGGGCAACAACGATAACACAACATCAGATATGTCGGCTTGATATGAAAGTAAGTAGGTTGATTCAAGCTCTAAGCAGGTACAAGTATAAATTTTTGATATAGATATAGAGATAAATAGATATGCCCCCTTGTAGATTGGTGTAGTATGTCAGTTATAGATTCAATTTTCGTATTGTTCAAGTTTCAAGAGTCTTTCATATCTTCACACCCGAAGTTGTAGTGAAAATTGAAGACCTAAGTCATTAAAAAACTCAAACCAAAACCTTCCTCGTGTTGAGGGCGTCTTTGGGTATACTTATTGGAAATCTTCTCAAACAATTGACTTCTCACCCTATCATCAGTCCATCAATCCAGCAACCCATCACAATTTTGAATCTTTCTAGCCTGAACTATTGGGTCAATCCAGGTTCAAATCGGTCCATCACAATACAGTTTCATCGTGATTCGGTCCTACGACCAACGACCCAACGTAAATTCTGGGTTCTGGGGAACATGGCCTCGCCGACTTTGCCAGAAAGTGGAACTTCTTTCCCTGCCACTACAGCGGAAAAGTGTGGAAAGAGATACAATGGTGTGTAGAGTGATCGAGGATGACGCGTGAGTACATTAGAGGAGAATATCCATCCTGTAATGAGCGACGCCGAGGTTCCAGTCAGGTCAGATTCTTCTGGTCAAATCTGTATCAAAACCCCTTCACCTACCTTGACCTTACATGAATATGCTATGCTATGCTATGCTATGCCATGCCTACCCACAGATGTTGTGCGTAGCATGTCTTGTAATGTCACATCAATATCTCACAAAATTGTAGATATGACATTCACCCCCCGATACCGAATTTCGAATTGCACAACAGAATGACTTCCAACTTTCACGGACGAACAGGAACTGGTGATTGTGAAGGGGTCCAGGAAAGCGAAGGGCAGCCAGTGATTCCTGCAGTTTAGTTGGCAAGGTTGTGGTCTTGGTGCTTCGGTGGTCTGTGATTTTTTTGTGGCGCAAAATCAATCGGGTTGGGTATTGATGCATCCCAGCCTAACGCAGCCAAATGATGCCTAATCCATATAAACCTCATGGACAGGTTCACAGCCATTAAAATGTCATTTTCATGCGTCCATTGAGAAGCCATCATACACTTTTAAACATGGATTAATCTAAGGCATATTGACAACAAACTCATGCGGCTGGCGTTTGTAGACCTACCGATAATCCGACAATCAATATATTTTGGTTGTTTTAGTTCTTCTCACAACTTACTGTATATGTACAGTTGATGATGTACTTTGCCGATCAGAATGTCTGACGGGAGGCGAAAGACTCAAATGTGGTAGGGCTAGCGGCATCCATCTCATCCATATACCATCGCTTCATACCTGGGTGAGACAACTATTGTTCTTGATGCTTTCCATATCGCGCATGACCCTCCTGAAGATCCAAGTACGAGAGTTGCTTGCAAAAATGTGATGGTCTGGATCCATGGCAAACCTGCCTATCATTCGTAGGGAAAGAGTCACGGCCGGGTGGCTGGCTCCAGCTGAACCTCTAGAAGTAATTATATTGCAGTAATAATCATTGTTGCGTTACTCGTACATTCGACTGTACAAAAAGAAGATTCTGCAGATTCCATTGTCCAACGGAACTCGTACCGCAAAGATTGTATTTGTACTTCCGGACATCATGCTACATCCAAGGGTTACCAATCCCGGTGAGCACATTGCTCCAGTCGCACAATATATCGGAACATGGCTCGCGCATAAAGTGGCCGTCTTTCGGGGTCGGCCCATCAGCATGACGGGTAGAATCTCGGCGCCAGTCTGCTAGATAAAAAGTATCGTGTGGCACCATAAGGATAGAGTGAGAGCGCTGTCGGTGAGAATAGTTTTATTTGTTTTAATCATCCAAATGTCAATTTACTTTGACCTTTCTCCGGTTGGCCTCCACGACCATTGCCTCGTTTCTTTGATGCGACACCCCTTTTGTTGCTGGAGGGAGTGGCAGGAGCTGGTGATGTACGCCTCAAACGATCCTCATTCTGGAGATCTTTGGCAAAATGCCAATCTTGATGGCTCTGAAATCCCTCCGCGCAATCCAGAGCCTGATGGCAACGGCTGCATAAAAATTCTGTAATCTGTGGTTGTTTTAAGGCCGAGAGGCCGATCGATGTTTTTGACTTTCTGCTCGCCTCATCCCCCTGGGGTGAAAATGCAGCCCCCTTTTCCTCACAGATCATGCGTGATCCGGGTAAACTCTGCTCACCGCCAAAATCATCGTCGTGCTCTTCAACACTATCTGTCTTGACGAAGAATTTTTGGATTCCTGCATCACCTGCACGACGTCTCTTTTCGGATCTCTCCGCAGATAAAATGGCGGTCGCGTCTTGCAAAACTGCCTTTTTCATAGTTTTGGCTTCGTCTCCTTTGACTAAAAACGCCCCAATACCCATGTTACCGCTCACTCCATCCTCAAACCCCCCAACACTTAGACTCAAATTTGAACATGGCCATACTCTTCCATCAAGCATGATTTGGTTTAGAAGGGTCTTGGCTAGTTCGAAAAGGAGCGTCTCATCCATCTTCTTTCCCTGCGGTATTGGTGCTTGTCGGGATTTGGTTTGGGCACCATGTCTGTGATGCAAATTGATTGTCTTGGGTCGTCTCTTGTTCTCTAGAACTCCCTCTTCTACCAAACGTGAATGTATATCCGCCGCGAAAATGCGGAGCCACCGGTTAGCCTGCTCGGGGGTGTTGATGCTAGGTCGGAATGATTTTGCAGATAACATTGACTTTATTTGAGTTCGTGAGTTGACATCGCTCGTGTCATTTCCACGAATAACATTGTGGACCCATGTCCCGGTTTCTTCTCCTAATTTCTGCTTCAGTTGCTCCATAGGAACAAGCAAAAGATCGTTGACCATGTCTGTATTAAATAGCTTGACGACTTCCTCGCCCGTCTTACCCCCAAGATTTCTAATCTTTGTAAATTTGAAGTCTGATAGAAATTGCTGAACAGCCCGATTTCGAATGACGGTCTGTTGATTTGGCTTCTTATGTGCGGAACCCAGTTTGGAAAGCATTTTGTTTTGGGCAATGCCGCCAGAACAAGTATATTTGAGTTTCTCACGTATTGCGGCCCGGACTGTTCGTACGATTTCGGAACCAATAAGCATTGCTATATCATCCCAATCGGGATCATCTGTTTCTGTTTCGTCTGTATCTAGATCTACCAGCGCATCCGCTTTCCAGTCAAGAACGGTCGTGGGAGGTAAAGGCAGTTGCTCCGTTAAATCATCATAGGGAGCGGGGCCTTGCAACTCTGGATATCTCTCCAAAAGGATCGCATGAACTTGGGAGGAGAGATCCATGAAAACCTCATCTACACTAGCTTTCTCCACCCTCTGCAAATCTTTGGGAAGGCAATCTTTTATACAAGCTAGTATCCGTCTTGATTCGAGTCTGTAAGGATCTAAGGAAACCTTATGTGTAGCAATATTCTTAAACGCCTCGTCATGGTAAGCCCACTTCTCATCACCTTCGCGCCAGGTCGCAACATGTTGACATATGAGATCTGGACAGAGCTTCTTGGCTTCCGTGATAGTTATATGGCGATTGAGACCGAATGCTCTCGCTGAATAATTGATAGCTATAAGCCCTTGCCTATATTGAACCCATGTATTAGCTTTACTATGCCTTGAAAAGAAATAACTGCCAATCATCATGACAAAAAGAATCCTTACCATTGTTGCACCGCTAATGGTTTTTTCTCCTCAATTCCTAATCTTACCATCTCAACCTGCGCATAAAATGCATCGAGGTCAAGATGTGCGATCACTCTCAGAGGGCATGATGTAGCAGAAACAGCTAACTGTGCAAGCTGTCTATATGTAAATCGACTCTTCTTGCGGCGCGATGGTGAGGCCTGAAGAGGGGAGGACTGCATAAAGGATTGCAAAGAAGACATGGCTTCAAGTTTCCTTCCCGATAAAATATTTGTGTGTTGTAGAGTGCTATTCCGTGGCCATAGTTTGTCTAGACGATCCGAATAATTAATTTCGATGTCATGGAGCAATTGTACACCGTATTTTGAATATTCAGTTCGAACCTGGAGAATAAAGCAGCTTTCGCCAAGAAACTGTTCGACTTTCGAGAGCGATATTACATTTGCGTTCCAGTATCAAGATATAGCTTCGCCGTCGCCAGTATAGTGAAATTATTCCGAGTCCTACCTTGGAGACGAAGTAGAACAATCCAGGTCAATCGCTTGTTGAATAAATTGACTGTGATTGCCAAGCAAACGGACTTATAAAGGAAAAGTTGACTCTGAATATCTTATGCTCATATATACACCGTTGGAGTCAATAGAGAGCACAAATGCGATCCTGATTGATGAGGACGCGTTGGAGTTTTGCTTTTTTCATAATGGGAGACGTGATTGCCCGATGTACCGCGCCTCGACCGAAAAACCTCGGGAAACACTGATGTCATGACATCGCTTGGTACTTTGTAGAGGGTCAACAACTAAATGTACAACGCTTGAGTATTTACTTATTTATTTTGTGGCTACTGCGACCTCGTGAATTTTACTTGTTTAATTTGATTCCGCTGTCCTGCACATCCAATTAATCAATGATCTGAAGACAAGTATGTCGTTTCTACGAAATCCTGGGCTCTTTTTGCACCTTGATTGTTGTTTTGGGTGGCACGTACACATTGAGGTCGCATATGGTTGAAATATCTGAGGTTCATGGAGCAAGAATGGTATTTTATAAAATAAAATAAATTCTTCTTATTTTTCTTATTGATAAGAAAGAACACTGCATTCGGGAGGTTACCCGAGGCCAGTGTCAACAGGAAGAACTGGAGGATACCCATCATCCGGTAAAGAGGACTACCTCTTGTTGGCAGAAGATTCAGGCTGATCATCAGCTCAGCATCCGATTCAAAGTTCTCAATGCAACCATGGGCCGGTGTACCTTCGGAAGCTTGATAGTCCAGCACACAAGTCCGTGTTTATATTCTCAATCTCCTTTCGACAGCCGATTCTAAAAGGTTTTTGCGATTAGGAAATGATTAACTTCAAAGGGGTCAGGAGTTCATGGGCCGATGGAAAGGTTAGCTAATTTGAGATCTTCATGCATTCCTTCTGGAGTTTCTGCGCTTGAGTTAGGTCAACGGCGTTGCGCTAACTAATGGCACGCAAAATGAGCTGGGAGTACCTTGAGAGGACATATCGGACTCATTGAAGACGCGCTTTATAGATTGGAAGGAAAGTCGACTGGAAACAAGATGTAAGATTGATCAGGATATTACTTGTGAGCATTTCGATGTTATCGAGGTTCTTTGAAGGGACGAATGTTATGGAAAGAGAGCTAGGGACGAGAAGAAAACGTAGGAGGCAGACAAAACTTGATCTCAGCACGCTCATGCTGCATAATGGCCTGTATGATAAAGAACAAAAACCGAATCTCGGGGCTGTGACAGGTGTTTTTGGAGAATAACAGTATCCTTATGAGGACTAGACTGGTTGTAATCATGGTCACACAAACGGTCTCGCAATGCATGTGAGCGTTCTGGGATAGTGATGTAGTAGTTTTTGTGGATGCGCTATCAAATTCCTTGCAGAGTGAGGCTCTTTTGTATTGAGACATAGGGATAAGAAGTCTTAGAGGAGTTGGAATAAAGCCGAATCAACTAAAAATTTCATTGAGGTCTTCCATTAAGAATCCACGAAGGCCATATGATGACTTTCAAACCTATTAGTATCAGTGATTTCATAATCCTTATCACACCGAGATCAGTTAATTTTGAGTTTCCTGCGACCTACCATGCTTGCCGTCTTAGTTCTAGCATCGATCTGGCCGCTGTGACGTGAATCAAGATTACTCGAAAGCAGATAACCCTGAATGCTAGCTGTGGTTGTCGTGCTTATGTTAAGTATAAGCAGAGTAGTTGCATAACTCATGTAACTCGTCTCTCAAAATAATTGCAGCTTAAGGGCGGCTCCTAGAGGATGGTATGGCAGAGATAAAGAGTTGCTACCTAATACGGTTTGATGATGCAGTCATGACAAGGCTATTTTGTCATATCCCAATGTACTGACATGGTGTCAGACAACAGACCAATAACTCCGATGCACAGCGCACACAATCCTTATTGCTAGGTCGGAACTTAGCTCTCATGTGTCATGCATATGTATAGCAAGAGGCTATGAACAGTCGGCAGAACTGGTAAATTATCTACATCCCTCTGCCAAACACAATATTCAAGTACTTAGTTAGAGTTTGAAGAGGCTTTTTTTGACTCCTCGTCGACAACCGCCGCCAAACCTGTAATCTCTACTCTCCTGTTAGGTATATCTCCATTCATTGAGAATTGGCAACAATAAGAACATAATAGCTTCCAATGCCATAACTGGAAGCCTCAAGCCTCAGAAAAGGCGCATGCCTTGCTGAGATCCAACTCTCGACTCTTCGTTAGCCTCATCATTCTTTTGGTCACAAGGTTACACCAAAAACTTCAAAATTTGCGTGCAGGATGGAGAGGGTAGACAACGCTCTAAGGAATAGATGCAGCTCCCCCCCCCCCAAAGAGACTGCAGAGATTTTTGCAATTTCTCATGTATTTCTCGTTGACCATGGTTGTAGGATGGATAAGACTGGCTATACAAGGCACGCTAGTTGAACAGCTACCCTGGTAAGGCTGGTATTAATGAACGATCATTGAAGCGCTCCTAAGGACTCCAGGGCTATAAGCTCAGGGGCGGGCCACCTCGAATGGATTCCCGTAACGAACGGACTTTGAGGTTTACTATAAAAAATTGACCCAAATTCCACGCGCCATACGCTAAAGCTTTCTTAAACTTTTTGGGGCATTACGAATGCCCATTATTCACCGCTTTAATGTTTGTTGAGCTTCCAAGTGACTTCCAGAATGGTCTCGTTTCATCAAAGCCATACGCCGGGAGTATTCGGTGCCACAAGAGCAGGTGGGATATGCCTGATTCCGATAGATTGGCTCCCAGAGGAATCTAGAAAGAGTAATATTGCCCGGACAGAGCTTCCTCAGCGACGAACCTGCAAACTTTAAATACATCGCCGCAACATACCACGGGGAAGACTCTATATTGATAGTAGTCGTGCCACCTTTCAGCAAAATCACCAGGGCTAGTCGCTGCAAATGATGGGCGATGATGAGGGCGTCAGAAAGGCAAACTATTCTCGGCTTGGTCTCTGGAGCAGCGATTCTTCGAAGTACTTAATCGCGTTCATTCCTCGAAATGATTTAAATCCAAATCACTACCTCTCGAACATTAGAAGACAAAATTAAGACGCAGCCGATCTCTCGAAACATCAACTTCTCCCAGCCAAAAGAAATTGCTCACTACTCACCAAGAAGAGTGAAACTTGCCGACAAGGAAATAATCAAAACTTGAGGTATTTGACTCTTGAGACCACTCCCATCACTGAAATACATACTGATGGTCCAGATTCACAATGTCTACATACACAGCAACAAATAATCCCAGCATGGACGGATGGTGGATATGCTGCCAATGCGCGCGGGAAATCAATTCCAGTATGTGGGGTTGGCACTGTCCCGATTGCGCGCACCCCTATTGTACCTCTTGTTCTATTCCTTGAAAATTAGGATGGAATTAGATAAATCATGTCATCGAATATGCTAGTCCAAGGAATCTGGGAATGATGTGATGCAGAGTTGTGGGGGGAGGGAAGCGGCTTGCGTGATGCAACGACTTGCGGATGGAGTTTCTTTTGAGATGTGTTGTTTCTTCGATTCTTTACCGACACTGGGTGTTCCATTGGAGCTGGTTGTAGAGGCCCTATAGACAGTTGGTGGGGAAGGATTTGCTTAGAGGCGATAAGAATAATTTCTTCCTTTATCCTGCATATTCCTAAGATCTCCAGTTTTTGATGTAATTGAAAGTGTGGTGCTCGAGGGTCGTTGTGTTCGCTGCTGTCACGTCAGCACGAAGATCCACGTCTGGAAGCGAGCTGTGATAGCTATAGCTGGATTGTAGTCGATCCATACCCTCAGCTGTAATCTCCAGCTTTTTACATCAGGACATCTGTCTCTTCATGGTGAATTAGATGGGTTTTAGTCCTGAAAAGTTGCTTGCCTGGCCAGTAAATGAATTCGACTATGTCTCAACATCGCCAAGTCGAAGTAAAAATTGCTGGAAGGTCTGGCGATTAAACCATATACCACTTTTTGATTTTGATGCAGCCTCAACGTTGACGAAGTTCGTGCCATGTTGAGTGTCCAAAAACTGCCTTACTGAGAGCGCTTGAGGGGCTGTGCATGGCGTCCTGTCGTTGCAAGCTTTGGTGCTCTGATATCTGGGCCGTCAAGACAAAATAGGACATGAGGCAGTTGAGTCACGTGAGATATACTCCCAATGTACGGACTTCAGTTCCTCAAAAATGGGACTAAATTAGTAATTGATCAATGTTAGGGTCTGTGACGAATGCAAGAGGCGAGCTTTTTGATTCATGCCCAGCTGTTAGTATACTAACAAATCGGCGTAGGCGAAAAAAATGCATACGGTACTTATTACCTCCGCTTAAGTCGAGAATTAACGAGAGCTATCTCGAGAACAATGGGAATTCGCTAGAGTTGGCAATCATTGAGCAGCTGTGATCGCGATGCGCAAGATTCTAGATGGTGGAGACAATGAAGTGGGGGTATTGCCATGAGTTAAGTACTGTCGAGACTCGACGGGCTTGAGGATGTCACCCTGTGTTGGAATACCTTTTCTAACCTCAAATTACATTAATGATTACATGTAGGTAGTGATTCTATATACTGGTTTGGTAATCCATCCAACGCCGATTCCAGATGATGCAAGTGCTGGTTTCAAAGCATATCTCCGCTTCATGCCCCAGAGCCTTCGTTAGTTTTATCAAGTGTATATGAATCTGGGCTATTTATGCCGAGGATTGCGAGTGCGGAGATCTCGTAATTCTGTTTCATTCGTCTTTCGTCCAATGTCTTCATATTTCGGGCTATAACCTCGCCCAGACAGGTTGGCTTGGCCTTCCTCGGGTTGGTTCGGTTTACTTGGTCGTCGACGTCTTTCAGGACGTACTTCATTGGGTGGAATGAAACAGACTGACGCTCGAAGGCGATCCACACACGGACCAATCGAGAATTGGCTTTCTGTATTTTCGTGGTTACAACAAGGACTTCTCTTCATGGGGAGAAACCAGTCAATAAAATGTTCTCCCATGACTGTCTTCCAATTTAAAAGAGCAGATCCAAGATCCCAAGGATTATCCCCGGGAGACATTTCAAGTATTGCAAAGGTGCGCACAGCTTTTTGGTCTCTATTCAGTCGTTCATTTTCTATGTGTGGTTGGAGCTCACCAATCGCCGAAGTTTCGATATTTTGCGATGGTGGAAAAGTGCTTGACGAGTTATCAACAATGACGTCTATTGATTCTGATCGCGAATCTCTGACATGGAAATTCTCATGCGCTGGGTCTATGGCTACATTGATAGGGATGCCTGTAAGGCCGGCCATTCGTCTTGCATCCTGGAGTGGAATTGGTTCGGATAATCGGTCGTGCCTAATAGTTTTCACGTACGGCCGATTTATCTGAGTGCCATCCAATGGAGGTGGAATATCCAAGGGATACGTGATCTCAGAATATGTTTGTGTCGTGGCGGCCGTCACACTGATTTCAGCCAATCTTTGAGGCGAAGGCTTTAGTATTGCTAGTCTATGGATCTTTCCAAATCTACTGATGTCTTCGACTTGTGTCAAGTTGTCGACAGCCAGTTTCACGGATGTAAGGAACATCGTCCCAGTGAATAAGCCAAAGAAGGCAGCTCTGTATACTTATGGTCAGTAACAAACAATCGTATCAAGATGGCTACTGGCTTACAATGCGAGAACGGCAATGAACTGGTGGTTGACAGAAACGCCCTGATGACATAATTAGTCTATGTTAGCAACATCCTATTTTTGATCTCCTTTGCCGCCGAACAGAATATTGAGGAAAATAAATCATCAATTCCATCAAAGGCCTTCTAATGATATTGGCAGAAGAATGTATGGAAACCGGGCATACCTGAGTGCCACGCTGCTGATTAATGTATATCGCCATCACTACAAGGGCATTTATACAGAACAACGCAGTGTATCCAACAAATTGGATGAAAAACTTGAAATTATTCTCGCCAACAGGACCTCCTACCCTAAACTTTGTTAGCTACAAGGATGCGAAAATCGATAGAGGACATACCACGGGCAGTAATGATCCATTTTGTATATACATCTCCCCACAACACTACAGTGATGCTGGCGATCCAATTTCCATATGCAACACTCAGAACACCATCTAGGTTTTCCATCTCTTTCCGCGCAAAAGACATCTTTTGTGTAAAACAATTCGAGACCAGGAGAATCCGGGTCATCTTTAGATGCATCAAGATTCCCCGAAGTGTATTCTTCTCCGCCAATATCGTCATCCTTTCGTTTCTTTCGAGGCTGAATTCTTGCAGCACCAACTCCCAGTGGCGCGTAGGGAGGATCGAAGGTCGTCATATACACAACTCGGAAAAAAGACGAGCCCATGAGGATGAACAACAAAAAATAAATAACAAGAATAGGCACTGCGGCTTTCGTATTTTTCTGTTCGACCAAAAGGTAATTCACTGGACAACGACATGTTAGCAGGCTGTGATATGAGTTTAAATGGCAATTTTCTGCTCCTTACCACAAAGAATGGCGACTACAACATATGTTGAATATCCAACCACGCCGGCAAGTGCGAAAGGTATAAACCGCGCAGTCCATATGTTCGCGGCACGCTTATTGCGTTCGGTATCGCTGTGCATCATGACTAAACAGTCGTTGGCATGAGTGCCAATAGGAAGAGCAATATCCGAACCTGCAATAACGATTCATTACAACAAGTATTTGAGTATGTATATCAGCGAAGGTATCGTATTTCTTATTGATATTGAATAAGCAAACATCTCTTTCATGGTAAGGTACAGAGTACTGAAAAGCGGAGATGATTTTGTATCATGAAATGTATTTATGGATCTTCAAATTACAGGATAGTTGCGGTTCTGTATAGGGTTGTACCTATGATATCAAGATTGAGGAATGAGGATGAGAATTGATGAATGTTTCTAAGATTCTATTTTCCAACATTGAGAGATTGCAGGTGGCGCTCTTGAACGGATTGACATTAGATTGATCCACTTGTGTATTAAAGCCATTTATTACTCTGAACTGGGTACCCTTAATTTTCACTAAGCTTAATTAGGACCCAAAAACACGTGAATAATATTGGTCACCGCATTTGTCAGCGGATTATATGTCAAACATCTCTTCATCTGCTCTGCACACGAAGTCTCTCAGTCGACTGAATACTATAGTTGACCCTTCAAAGCTAACTTCTCCGTTACTCTTATCAGGTTATCGATAGAGCTTATTTTATCGCCAAAGACTGGAGAAATGGGTCTTGGGTAGATGTTCGCTTCAATCTCCACAAAATTGTCTGGGACGATGGACATATCACACTGAGCATCTCTTGGACTCTCTCATGCATCCTATCCTAGGTGCCTCGGTGGAATACTCATCGTCGACTGCAGATATCAAATTGAGCCTGGGAGCATCAGACTAGCTTCAACTCACTTCATGTTGGCGGCAAATATCTTACTGAAATGGGATCAAATTAACGCCTTGGGCGAAGTAAAAGGTACCCAAGTATTGAATATTCCTCGTTACATTTGTGTTGTTAGCTTATCCGGGCATACCCCATCAGCAATTCACACGCATGAGCAAATCGGTCTTGATTATCATCCCGACGTGACCTTCCTTCACACCTTTTTATGCTCAAATCCCTGACTTTACCTGACGACGAGAGCTACATTAACATGGATAATACACACTAGGACGAGGGAGCCATAACATGTTGTAAATTTCGACGAGGCTGGATAGTAGAGTTGAGCCGCAAACCATTTGCAATCCTTATACAGCGGTCATGAGAAGATCTGAGGCTCTTGATATCTGAAGATGCCTCGAACATAATCGGGATAAGCAATTCATCAGAACATTCCATACGTCAGTTGTCGCCTCTCCAACACACCATTGGCAATTTGTGTCTCAGTTGAGGTACGTAAATTGATTTTGTAGCCGAATCTTATCGCATATATTAGACAGTGGGCTGCCCCATTTTCTTCAACCATCTCGAGAACCACTACGATTTTGTTTCTAGCATAAGAAGATTTTGAATCTTCGAAATTTCACTGTGGAGTATGTACTCTCCTATGGTTACCTATGATCTGTACTACCAAATATGAAGTATTGTTTGTTCCCATCCATCATACTCTATGGGAAATTTATCTGTGTCCTCACTAACTGCCTACAGTGCCTACCGACGATACTGGGAGTACCTCCTTTCAGTGGTCTGATCACAATAAGAATGTAGCTCGGTCAAACAGGTCTGGTCTTGATTGTGGCATTCAAGTTCTTCGTAGCTACTCTGCCCCAGGTCAGATCCATGAATTGGCGTATTTGAAGCTACGCTACCGACTCTTTTTGGCTCGTCTTTACTATCTTATTGTGCTCTAAAAGCTTTAATAGCTCGTCTATTTGGAGCGTCCTGGCTTGAGAGGCTGGAATACTATAGTGGCGTGACCGAAGGATCAAATCTATGTTTCAATTGCACTAATAACTCGATCCTCGTCGGGATACCCTACACGTCTATTGGAGCCGGAAAAATATCCTGATCGTCAAGGAAATCCAAGTTCGAGAAAATCCGAACCCCAAAGCTTCCACATCTATCTTCATATCATCTTCTTCGTCTTGATCTTCGTCCCCATTCTCATCTATTGAACTTAGCTTCACTTAGTGCTAAACAACGTAGGACGTTACCATTCTCGACTTGTCATCCGCATCAAAAGATGCTTTGACTTCCACAATAAGGTCGTGATTGGCGCTACATTCTCAATTAGATTGCCGAGGAATTAGCGGTCTTTACTTCCGGATGTACATGGCGACTGGTGGAAGCTTCGTGTGGACAGCCCTTCTGCAATAAGGCCTGGCATATCAGCAACGGTTATTCCATATCAGAGAGCCATGACGTCGACCAGAAATGACTGTAACTCCACTGCACGGATGATTATATCCTCACATGTATGCAAAATCAAAACTTCGTCTTCATTTTTGGCGGCGGTTATTCTTAGCTCAGTTCAATATCTTTAATTTCTCATTGTCTGGTATCTGGTCCTTTTCAGAGGGGGCTTATTCGCGAATGTTCAACATCTCAAACAGTACGTTGTTTTTCACCGAGCTTGCATTTAGACTGCCTAGGGAAAAGTCCGCCCTAGGCATTCAGTAGCATATGTGCGCTAGCATGGCCCGCTTTTTGAGCCTCATGCCTAAATCGGGCTCTGTGGGCGGAGATTGAATATTAGCTAATGCAGGTACACAACCCCTGCCGCAGCCTTGTTGGTCAACCACACACTCTTTTTGGGTGTAAATTTATCCGGGCGCCGATTTCATAGACAAGAAATGAAAGCTCCTTTTCGGAAGTGGCCGCTAATAACTAATTTTTAATCCTGCCTTATTCCACTGAGCGTTTTATAGGGAATGAAGCGTCATATCCTTCAAAGTGTCCAGGTAACAGTGCACTAAAGACCTAAGACTGACTCACCGAGAACTTTGGAGAAACGAGAAGCCCTTCTCCAGCGCCTCCAGCAAGACTCGTCCCAATCATATCCGGATTCTCATATTGGTTCATCAAATGAATGACAATCGTACGGGGAATTTTGTAGAACGGATCTCATCTCTTTCTAGCTCACCGCGGATCATAGAGGTGTTCATTCTCTGTGACTTAGTGGCTGGGGTCTAAAAGTGCTAAGCCTACTATTTCTAGCATGACTTCGATGGCCCAGCACACGGAGGGCTTCGGTGAAGACTTTCGGGCGAGGTGTCTTTATACATAAGTATTTCTTCTATCTGGCTTTTCTCTTCAGTATCATCACTCTGCGTCTCATACAACCACCACGCTCAGAAACTTCCAAAATCTCAGTCGGCAATCGTCTCTCATCTGCCTTACCAGACTATTACGTCCTCTTCCCTTCTCTCCCAAATCAACCGAGCTTTTGTCTTCAAAATGCCTGCTCAATCAGCTCCAAACGCCGGTGATTTTGTTTGGTCTTGTTGTTGGTGCCGTGATTCTAGGGGCAACTATCGGTCGTCGGGTATGACCACGCAAATCATCAGCTGCCCGGAATGTACACATGTGCGGTGCGATATTTGTCTTGTGCAAGGTGTCAAAATCAGATCCCACCATCATGGCTGAGTATGTCGATATCTATTGGAGTTTCATTTTAGTTCTAACGTACCGTCTAGTCGACAAAGTCCTTCGATAATTTCGTCTTTCTTGGCCCACTGCAAATCAGGCGTATCTGGGGATTGAGTACTGGCATTGGATAAAACGCATTGAGGAGGTCCGAGGTAAATTCGTGTTAGCTTTTCTGTGTGGCGAGTTTTTGGTATTCGATTGTTGGCTGCATTTTCTTATGTCATGAAATTTATGAAAATGTGGCATTAGATGGGATTATGAATTTTACAGCTTCGCTCTATTCATATAGCATATAGAGCTTTCCTAAAAAGATTTCATATTTCATATCATAGACTCGGACAAAATTTGGACTTTTATTTTCATATATCCACGTATCGCGTTTTCATCTTTGTCCCGGTGTATATCTTTCATAAATATGTCTTGATTTAAACCTAGTTTGTTCACGACAGATCCATGTCTCTTTGTTTCTTCACACACAATATCTCGCGATGTAAAGGGAGTTGTTTCGGCTTTGTTGGCATGATTTCGACTGACCGCACCACAAGGCTGCCCTCCTCACTCCCACCAAACCAAAACGAATAGATTCTAAACGAATTCGTCCACAGTCTTAAAAGCTGGTTTATTACAGAGTCTTCATCTGCTCCATCATATTCCCGAGTGTACATGCCCGATGGAATCATTTTTTGGAACATGCCTTTTTCTTTCAAAGTATCAAAGCCACCCCAATCGCGCTATTTTGGGGGACGGACTGGGGCAATAGTCAACATTCCCGGTTATCTCAGAGAATCCCACCTGCCATCCATCATGCCCGAACGGCTTCGAGGGAATATCTTCACACACTGGAATAAGTGGGTCTTTTCTGAAAAGTACGGCATTTTTGTTATCAAATAGCTATGTAGGCATTCATTTCGGGAGACCGTCAAAAAGATTTGAGTATCTAAGAAGCTCCAAGAGCTTTCCGTTGAACAATAATTACCACACGTCAAATACTCAACTTTGCTTCATACCGCCTACGATTCTTCAAACTCCTGATACCTTTCTCGCTTAACGATTCGAGCGCATCGCACCTTTTACAATGAATTATCAATTGGCCTTCTACTTGCCTGTAAAAGTGGCTCCATATCACGATTGCAAGCGCATATTACCTTCATTGCAGACTGGCCATGGATTGAGTCATACCCATTACTCACAACAAACACTCGAGTCACAGGAAACACAACCAAGGCGGATAACATGGCGGAAAACCCCCCAAATGAGCTACAGTACCTATATCATGAGGTTTGGTTCTGCTGTTACTGCGGTTTGAATTGAGATGAGGCTTTGAGGGCTGCCTTGCATATGCACCCGTGGATATGAAATATTTGAGAACTGTACCACTGAATGGGTGGAAATACGAGAGGATACCTAAGTGAGTAATATTCTGAACTCATGGAGCCCTTGGTGAATGAATCGAAAGCTAATGCAAATTCATGTAATAGTTTGTGCGGGTTCTGAGGAGAGGGATAACTAGTGGAGAAGTATTGTTAGGTAAGATGGTAGCGCTTACATCGGTTTTGACCCCCTCTCATTTTCCCCATCCGCCGTGATATACTTGCGCATGGATTCGTTTTTGTTGTTTGCATGGCGATGCGTGTTGCATAGGACATCATCTCTGATTCACAATAAGTGATTGTTTTAGCATATTCAGTTTCCTTGTTTGGATTGTTGGTTTGGGTTGGGTCTGTGGGGGGAAAGGACAAGGATTCATGTGATGATGGATTACACTTCTGATCTTTTTTTAGTACTGTCGCAGTGTCACGTTTTCTAAAGGTCCCTAAGTTGAGCCGCATGAACTGCTTTTTCTAGAGAAAGGCCGATCCATCTCTTTTTATCTTGCTAAAAGTCTAAGTAATGTTTACGTTACTTCTTTGGTTCAACGAGAGTACACATACAAGGCCAGCAGTTCAATCATTTGGTAGCAAGGCTTGATAATACCTCCTCGGTGTCTCCGTACAGATGAAACCACACAGTGTAACTATTCATCTATTGCCCCGATTCGCCAAGGCAGATATAGCCCACCTCTTAGGTGTTTCGCAAGGTTACCCGCCCCATGAAAAGGAAGCGGGCAGTGTATACGAAACTTCCACGTAGTGTGACTGCTACCTTCGCTTAGTTTTCCATCCACCCTCAGACCAGTATGTGTTACCTCAGTCACTGGAGCTTTGGTGGAAGAAGTGAATCAATGTTGAGAATCAAGGGCTTGACTCGCCCTCTACTGACATATACACGTTTGATAATTGGTCATTGTTTCTATATCGGAGGCATACGGTCACTCTACAAGACATCACTGGTATGATTAGATACACCGAAAATGGGCAAAAAATGCAAAGTGTGGCTGGCTGGGGCAAATTATGGAATGTAAGCATTGAGGGGATATTCAAGTTAAGCCCCCGTACACGGTGAGACAATTTAGTAAGGAACGCTTCCTCTAATGTCAAGAACTTTGGCAGTACAGCATGGTAATTATGGTATTGGCACGGAGGTTTATGGAAGTGGGGTATGTATGTTTTACTCGGCCAGCACACACACACGCACGTGTTGCGGCTCTTACGGGGCTCTCTCCCAATGGCATTGTCCAAATGCAATTGATCCATATTTTGGAATGCACAAGATCATCATCATGGAATTTTTGTGCCTGAATAAAGCCTTTAGCACCAGACTACCGTACGTCTCCTCTCGGAAGACCCGCCTTGGCAGTCTTTGTGGGGGTTGGCTGCCACCCCAATATCCGTGTCGTACTATTAGACTCGGTTCTTATTTTAACATTCTTGGAATCCACCCTTCGATATTAACGGTACATCAATTGCCACGGGATTCTTCCATGTTAACATTAATTCATCTTAGAATTTCAAAGGGTAGTATCTGGAAGTGGTAGACGTGGCAATCACAAAGTATTCAGGACGATTGTTTTCGCAACACTGGAGGGCGTCAAATAAAGCCTGTCTTAGGGGGAAAACGCAACCTAGACGGGAAGAGCTTTTCATGCAGGGCAATATTATGCCAGCGATCATAGCAAATCCCATTATCTTCGCCCACAAATGCCTTGCGGCTTTTTAAAGTCTCGGCGCGCCATTTTGCATGCTCGCGGTCTCGCCCAATAGGAACTGTCAGACAATAATGTAACGTCGTCTTACCATCAATAAGACGGCTTGCCCAAGATATCGGGATCAACATCACATCCTAACAATTCGATCAACTTGACGGGAAGTGTTTCCGCTCTCTAAATTTGAGCCGTAGAAATGAAACTAGAAAGCAAGATATGCGATCGCTATAATGACATATTGATAGTCGATGTTGGACGCTGACATTAACTTCATGACTCGTTACGAAATCCAGTGGAAGCAGATTACTCAGAAACTATCTCTCTGTCCACCCTTAGAGTTTGCTGCGTCGTGGTGGGAAGTATTGGATGACTGCATGTCGAGGGTAGTTGATGCCAGTTTTGAGGAACAAGAAAGAGACGATGCAGACGGAATTATTATACGATGCAATCCATACAATCATACCTAGGTAGATAGATACATGATCATGGTTTCTTCAGCAAAATACCTCGATACTAAGATAAATTACTTAGATATCTAGATGTATATATCTATCGAGATATCTATAAAAAAGAAACGTAAAATTCTCCATCCCCGCTTTAACATTTCTAATTTGGGAATGAACGGGTGTTGATGAGTAATCGATCTGAGATGCGAATTTTGATCACGTGTATGACGAATCATTTCAGGGATTCAACAGGTTGAGACATTGAGACACCAATTTACAGCATTTCTTTATTCTTGTCACTTGAGAAATGAGCAATTCATACGAATAAATACGATCAAATACGATTAAAACATGATGGGAATAGCATTACTTTTGACTTATACTAGGTATATATCATGAGAAAAGTATCGATGGAATTCGAATGATGATTTCTCAGCCGGTTTACGGTAAATCTAGGCTTTTATCGGATGAAACTTGTCAACCCAGCCCAAAGCAAAACGTCATGATAACCCCCACTATCCAAAGTGTATTCTAGGCACAAGTTGATGAGAGAGAGAGAGCGAACTAAGGCAAGACACTACAACTCCACTACATTCCTCAAATTTCACGATAGATCAATATTGTACCGGAAGGGCCCCTTTACAAAATTGATCATCAATTGATCAGATACGGAATCGGAATTGGAATCGGAATTGGAATCGGAATTGGAATCGGAATTGGAATCGGAATCGGAATCGAGATTGGATTTAACCTTTCAATTGCTATACAAAGACTGTACGTACTATACTGTACTGGTACTTGCTCGAAATACTATATCGATCGCAAAGCTCGGTCCCAAGTCGTCGCATAATACGAAGTACCGGTATTGTTATATCCATAGGAATTTCCTCTCAACACTGGCCCCACCATCCCTCTCGAAAACAAGTATCTCAAGGTTTGCGACAACCGCATGGCTACTGTAGTCAGTTGCTTCTAGTAAGCCCGCGAAGGAAGTTCTCAATCAGAGGCGCAACAAAATTCTTCGCCTAGCACCGTCGCTATCATAATGGCTGAAACCACGGCGGCTGCGGCTGAAGAAAGACAATTCGTGGCTCGTTTCGGTCAGAAGCAGCATATCCCCCCCCCGAAAGAGATCCAGCAAAATTCAAGGGATAAAGAATTGGGAGCAAGTTCGAGGAGTTTGAGTGTGCGAGATTTTGAATTAGTGAGAACGTTAGGAACTGGTAAAGTTTCCCCGCAGATGATATGTGTTGTGCTGTGTAGCTTAATGACGGAGCCTGCATAAAGTATGCTAATTGATTTTGCTTGAATAGGCACTTTCGCTCGCGTGTACGATATTCACCCCAATGATCTCGCTTGAATGTTTCTGATTTTATACCGTGTAGCTGGCTTGCACGTCTTGCGAACCCCGCAGAAGAGGATCGCGATAAGGTCTTCGCGCTGAAGGTCTTACGGAAAGTCGAAGGTAATATCAGGCTGTAGAAATAGAGCCGATTCCATTTACTGACAATGTCTAGTCATTAAACTTAAACAGGTCGACCATGTCAATCATGAGCGTACGGTTCTTGCAGATGTTGCTGGGCATCCCTTTATTACTACATTAATTACTTCTTTTGCTGATCACGATTCGTTGTATATGCTAGTAAGTTAATCTGGTCCTCCCAAAACCTTCCATCTCCATTTTCCATTATCGACCGGACCCCGTGGGGCTTTATCTTGGGTATTAAACTAATTTTTGCCTCTACTAAGCTTGACTACTGCCCTGGAGGTGAAGTATTTTCTTATTTACGAAAAGCCAAACGATTCGACGAGAACACTGCACGATTTTATGCCGCCGAGATAGTTTTAATCCTTGAATTTCTACACGAGCGGGAGGGGGTCGCATATCGAGATATGAAACCGGAGAACCTGTTATTGGATGCTGAGGGACACATAAAACTGGTTGATTTTGGATTTGCAAAACGTTTAGGAAACAGTAAGCTGCGTTAATTCGAAGGCTGTGCCGGCCATTCATTAACAATAATGAAGGGGAAACATATACGTTGTGTGGTACACCAGAGTATCTTGCGCCAGAGGTGATTCAATCGAAAGGCCATACAACAGCCGTTGACTGGTGGGCTTTGGGTATATTGATTTACGAATTCCTGACAGGATATCCACCCTTCTGGCATTCAAACCCGATAGAGATTTACAAGCAGTACGTATCCCACTATCATTTCCCTATTGTCTCTAATCAATTTACACATTGTCTAACACAAAAGCCGGCTAGAATTGTTACCAAGCCAGTCTCTTTCCCTGCTGAACCGGCCATCTCATCTGCTGCGAAGGATATCATTCGCCAATTTTGCACGGTCGACCGATCACATCGTCTCGGAAATATATCTGGTGGCGCCGCACGAGTTAAAGACCATCCATTTTTTCAAGGAGTGATCTGGGAAGATGTATATTACAGGAAATATCGTGGACCAATTATACCCCCTTTGAGATATCCAGGCGATGCTCAAAATTTTGATTTGTATCCCGATGAAAAAGAAGGAAGAGAACCATACACAGAGGAGCTCGCGGCAAAATGGGACGATTGTTTCAAGGAATTTTAGATTATTGCCCAAATGTGGGTTTATAGGTGAAGGGCAAGGTATTAATCGGCGAATGTTGGGGCGAGGATGGGATTGGTGTATGGCTGTATCAATGGATTGGTTTGCTGTCTTAGATACTCCAAATGGCGTTCTCGGGTGCGATACAGGGTCGGTTAAAGAGAGGTCGGTTACAGAGAATCAGGGGGCATGTCAGACATATCGCTTGTACACTTTCTTGTGGAGATGGAATCAAATCCTGGTATATATTGATGAGATTTTTTTTCAAGCTTGAACTTTTAGCGCCAATCAAGCTTAGAGACTTTATCAATCAGATCTTTGATATCTCCATATAAAATGTGGAGTTTTCGGAATGGTGTCACAAATCCCCCAGTGAATATTTCTTTTGCATCTAGATCCCGAATCTCTAAGCGATGTGACGGTGCTCTGTACCAAGATTCTCGCCTCAAACTTGCTTGTGGAAATCCTAGGTGGTGAATAAATAAATAGCAGCACACGGATACTCGGAAAATAGATAGTTGCAACAGTTGGTGCGGAGTACTTGGAACCTCAATCAATCAACCATACATATATATATATCAATCATACATCAATCATACTTCCTTCAACAGCTAATAATATATTTCATTCCATGCATTCTGCAATTTGTAGTTTCGCTTTCTCAATCCTAATAGAACAGCAAATCCAGCGATATTTCTAATATGGAATTCCTCTCCCTCTATTCGTCGTTGATTATTGTATTTATTATTTGGGCGCTATCTTCTCGCTTAAAGTCATATCTGCGATTACAGCGGTATAATTCCGATGCTCCGCTGGTAGGCAATTCGTGGTGGGAAACTTTGACGTGGAGGGGTTTATCGGGCAAGCAGCTTTTGGTTAATGCGTATCAGAAGGTAAGGAATGTTACGTTTGGATATTTTTGGACGTTTTTCTTTTTGGATGATGGGTATTGTATTGTATTGATTGTTTGGAATGGTGTTGGGAAAGCAATTGCATGGGGGGAGATATACAGAAATATCACCATGTAGCAGTGGCTAATTGATATGAATAAAATAGTATTCGAAAAATGGAAAGGCTTTTCGAATGAATGGAGCTTTGGGTCCTCAGTGGGCATTGCCTACTTCGGTTTTTGCGCAGGCGGGAAAGATGGGGATGGCGGATTTGGATCCTTATGAGGCGAATGAAGATGTATGTTTTTTTGGGTTCTATTCTATATCCTCACACTTTTAACATGATGCGATGATTTCATCATCATGCAATTGGATTCGATGGGATTTGATCCAAGGAGTGGAGTAAGAAGTCTACAGGTTGCATTGAATAATAAACTAATCTTAACCACAAGTAGTTCCTCTTGATGCGACCCTTTATCTCGACCGAAAGCGAAGATCTCATCCCCTTCATCACCAAACTCAGCCGCTGCATCCCCGAAATAATCCCGCTCCTCCTCTCGGAAACCACCACTGCTCTTCGGCAAAACTTCGCGCCGGAAGATGCAAAGGAGGAGGATCAGGAGGGTTGGACTCGTACTTGTTTGTATGCGCATGTTAATGTTTCGCTCGCGCGCATCGTGAGTCGGATTATGTGCGGGGAGCGATACTCGGGTGATGGGGTGTGGGTGGATAATGTGGCGACGTTTGCGAGGGGGATTTTCTTTTCGGGGATGTTGCTGAGGAGGTTGCCGAGGTGGAGTCATCGGTTTGTGGCGCCGTGGATGGGGACCTCGAGACAGGTGGCTTTTATTAGGAAGGGGGTGACGGGGGATGTGCTTGCGTTGGTTAGGGGGGGTGTTGAGGGTGAGAGTTATGAGAGGGGTGTTGTGCTGCCCATGTTGGTGGAGGATGTGAGGGGGAAGAAAAAATTCGAGGGGAAGGAAGATAGGGAGGTGGTGTGGGGTGTTACTAATAGGGTTTGCAGGTTCTTTTTTGCGACGGTGGATACGACGACGCTTACGTTTACGCATGTGCTTTATGATGTTATTGGACATCGCAAGGAGTTATATGTGGAACCTATGAGGAAGGAGATTAGAGATGTATGGAAGAAATCCGGAGGTGTATGGAATAGGGAGAGTCTTGGGGAATTGAAGAGTTTGGATGCGTTTATGAGGGAAAGTCAGAGATTACATCCGTTGGGATATACGTTGGGAAGTAGAAAGGTGGCCAGGAGGGAGGGTCTAGATTTCGTTACTAAAGGGGAGGATGGGGAGAAAATCATTCACGTTCCTTTTGGGGAGAGGATTGAGGGATTGGCTTGGGCCATTCATCAGGATGGTGAACATTACGATGACCCGGAGGTGTTCGATGGCTTCCGAACCAGGGATGAGAGTATAGCGGGCTCGAATCCCAGCGAGAGGTTTATGAGTTTCGGATATGGTAAGTTTGGCTATTTCCCCTTGTCTTTCTTCCCGGGTGTCAAGTCTACAATGACACGAGCCGGGGGATGAGTCACTTGTCTGCGCACTCGAAGAAGCGGACATCACTAACGAAATGGCAGGTCGTCACGCATGTCCAGGTCGATATGTAGCCCTCACGATTGAAAAAATCATGTTGATTGAATTTCTCATGAACTACGACTGGAAAGAGATGGAGAGGTTGAAGGATTGGTCGTTTGGATGGAACAACATCCCGGATATGGCCAGCAAGGTTCATATCAGAAGATTGAGCGAAGAGGAGGTGAAGAAGTTGTGGGAGTAGGGGTTTAGATTTAGATTGCTGGGGATGGTTACCCTTCTTTGGTCATGTAGCAAGACTCATGCACATACGAGTATACTGTTAGTGTCATGACCACCACCACACCTACCACTTAGCGACTGTAAGGAATTATATTTAACAATTCACATGTACTTCAACAAGATGAGTCTGTGGCTTCCTTGTATGTATCTATAGATATAGATATATAGATATATATATATTTGAAGACTCGACGATATTTTCTATATCAAGTACTTTTTGCTGATATACAAAAAGAACATGGATAATCTTCAAGGGTACAAATTCGAGGATGTAATAGATGAATTTTAGGGAAATGTATTCTTATACGTAAGTCTTCAAATCAACCTCTGGAGCTCATACATCCGACACCATCTATTATTACTAATCATCAGCCATCTCAATCCCATCATCAATTTCTCCTTTTCCCCCCTCTCTCCCCTCTCTCCCCTCCTTCTCATCTCCTTCCTCATCTCTACCCCATCAAATCCTCACAATGCCAAAAAACTCCGCCATCTTAAAAGCGCCCACATACTGCGGCGCCCACTCCTTCAACGCCGCCAAGATCAGCTGATCCCTAGTCAACCCATGTTCCCTCTGCAAATTCCTCAGTTTCTTCCTGCTATTCTCTGGTAGATCCTCGACGAGCTTTTCATAGGCGTCGACTTGTTTCTTGGTGGCTTTTGTGTCGGCGGTGGGTACTTCGAAGGTGGTTGGGGAGGAGGGCGTGCGCGGTTGGGGGAGATGTGCTGGGACGGTGGGCATGGTTTAGAGGGCTGTTGGTAATGGGGAGTGAGTCTGGTTGTGACGAGTTTGGACGGTGTGGTGAATGGGGAGGATTGTGGTTGGGGATGGTGAAGGATGATTTAAGGAACGAATAATATATAATAACATATGCTTAACAAAGAATGAATGCAGCAGTAGATAAATAAAAGTACTGGAAAGCCCCTCTCGTACCAATTTTTATCGGCGTATTGGATGGAGAGTTTGTCAACCACACTTGGCAGTTGGTTTGTTCATTCCTTCCATACATCCTCACAGCACACCAAGAAACTCATCATGTATCTCACAAGAACACCGCCACAGTGCAGAGGTGGTTCGGCCTCACCAAAGTCCTATTAATTAGGCTGTCTGTTCCAAGTTGAAAGGACTCGGGCCGCAAAGATGGTCAAACTTATGCGGCGGCTAAAAAACATACTGACCGACCGGATCGACTTCAATCCCAATCTCAGTTCCAATTTCTGGTTCCGTCCTTTCTGCTCTTAAGCACCAGTGCTCGCCTGCTTATGTCATAGTAAATTTGATAAAAGACTCTAATCGATTTCTAGTTGCAGTGTGAAATTCTGTCTATAGTACATTTGCGTGGTTAGGACTTGAGATTGTGAGAAGCGGGTAACCAACGGAATAGAAATAGTTGATATAAAAGAATGAAACGGTGCATAAGACCATTTACTCGAAATTAGATGAGAAAAGAAGGGAATATCATGCATCGCCGCACTAGCACCAAAAACAATACATGTCATAATCAATAACGTCAAGAAAATAGGAATCATAACCTGTTGCCTGTGACGACGTTGGATAGGATTTGAAAACTTGGTAAATTTATATAAAAAAACAATAGGAACAACTCACTACAATCATCCCTCTTACAAACTAAACTCCAACCGATTTCCCGCAAAATCCCTGGCAAAGAACCTGATCGGGTATTCCACTCCCTTCGCTCCTAGATAAAAACAGTCATTATCAACCATCCCAAAATCCACTCCCACGACCTCCCTTTCTCGCCATCGCATACCAAAAAGTCACACTTCTCTTTTTTTTTTGGGAAAAAAAGGAAAACTTCAAACACTCACCACTATCGACCTCTCCCGGCTTATCAGCCTCCCTCGGTCTCGCCTCTCCAGCCCCCTCACTCTCAAAAAAGGTCCAAATCTTCTTCTGCAACTCTACCAAAGCCTCTGGACTCGCGACCTTGAAACAAGGGTGACGAGAAGATTTTGGTTCCGAGGGGGATCCAGAGTCCGAGATATGGATTTGTTGGCCTTGGGGGGTTATGTCGAACCTTCGCGAGTTGGTTAGTGGGATGGGGGAAGATGTGGAGATTGGGTAGGGTGATTGAGGGGAGTGTGGAATACTGTAGGGCATATGAGGGAAGAGGAAGAAAGATTATATACCAGGCAAGACGATCCTTCTGTAAGACTGGCACCGGAACCGATGTGAATCCCAACACTTCATCGTAAAACTTCTTTGCCAGATGGAGAGTGCCAGGCAGCACGGTAAGATTTACATGAGCGATTCCTGTGATGAGCATCTTGGATAATTCGAATTGTAACCTTGGATTCCAAACCTTGGATTCTTGACTTGTTTTGAAGTACAATGTAGATGGTAGGTTGTATATGGTTGTATATGTTTGTATTTATTTGTATTTATTTGTTTGTTTGATTTGCGGCACGAACGGATAAGAATAAATCCCAAGGAGGGGTTCATGTCATGGTGGGGGCGGATCTCGTGAAAAGCTTTGAGAGCCAATGAGGAGTCTAGCCAGCTTTTACATCCTTTCAAATACATCTTCATCCCTGGAAATCACGCAATCAATATTAAGCTTCACAGATGCTTCATGATCTTTACATAATTCACAACTCCAACGCCAAACAAATAAAAATAAAAATAATCTAAAAATCCCATCGATAGCCACAGACCTCGAGCATTAGCAGAACGTTGGTTCTTGTTCCGAGACCAAAAGTGTATATCCCTGCGATTCTTCGAAAAAGTGCTCATTTATCACTCCATGTCGTTAAGCTCATCCCTCTCATCTGGATTTCTTCTCTCCCGGCGTCGCCTTTCCGCATTTTTTTGATATTGCATTGCTGTGGCACTATGACTAGCTGTTGAGCCGTTATCGCCATCCAAACGTGTCTGTTTGAGACTATTGGCGAGCGAGCGAACTGGAAAATCGCTCCCCACGGCATTTGAGCGATTTGTGGTAATAGAGGCTGGTCTGCCCACAGATGATGGTGGTGGTGGTGATACTAAAGGACTTCGAGGTCGGTTTGCCTCAGGCTTTCGGCTCGAAGTTTGACTGTGTTCTTGACCTGTGTAACTTCTTATAGAAGGCTCCCTTGTAGCAGGCTCTTTTAGAGACCCTTCTCTTCCAGAACTCCCTCTTACCGAACCCTCTCCCACAGAACCCTGTCTTACGGAGCCCTCTCGTAAAGTACCCTCTCTTGCGGAACCCTGTCTTACGGAACCTTCTCTTACAGAACCTTGCCTCTCAGAAGGTGCGATACTAGGTGCCTCCTTGAAAGATTTTCTTCGAGGATCCCCAGACTCCGAATCATCGTCGAACCTCCTATCTGTATCACGGCCCGAGCGATCAGGTTCTCTGGTCCTCGAGTGCTCACGGTATGGCTCCTTGCTATTGCTTGATTTGATTTCGTGACGGTTTCTTCTGCGTTTTTCTCGATCCTCTGTGCCACTTTCATCAAAGCGGTCATCTTTATCTTTGCGAACGGAATCTCTCTGATCTCGACGGCGATCTCTTTGGCGTTTTTCTTGATCCTCTATGTCACTGTCTTCAAAGCGGTAATCTCTATCTTTACGGTCGCTAACGCGAACGGAATCTTCCTTATCTCGACGGTCCCTTTCACCAGTACGATTTGTTTTTCCACGATCGCTATCACGAGGGCGATCTCTCTCCCCATGATCTTTTTCTCTGTGATCTCTCTCTGTATGATCTCTCTCTCCGCGATCTCTCTCCCCACGATCTCTTTCTCGATGGCCATCCCCATGTCTACGATGTTTCCTATGATCTCCGCTTCCCGTACCGTTGTTGACAACAACAGTTTGATTCATAGCAAAATTAATAAGAGCCGGTCTCTCCCGGACTCCCGTAACAGTGGTAGTCCGGCTTTCATAAGAGACATAATCACCGCCCGAAAGACGCGGACCCGATTTCTCAGCCCTGCCACTGCTCGAACGAGTGGGTCCTATTAGAACCTGCTTACGCTGTCCTTTGCTATTTTCGTATACTTTGATAGATGCCTCTCTCTCCTTTCCATCTGATGTCACTGTTACAGTTTTGGTTTTGTAGAGTATATAGCCGTCTAGATCGCCGGATTTGACCTCTTTCTCGTGAATGTAGTCCTTGATGCGGGATGAGAGCATTGCTGTTGGGAAGCTAATTAGGTGCAATTAAAACAGGAAGGTAGTGGAAGATATGATATTCTGAATCTGCGAGGGCTTATCGAGATTGAATCCCGATTGTAGGTTGAGCTTGTGGGTTGAACGTTGTGGTTGATGATTTCGTATGATACAAAGGACAGCATATCACATTAAATAGTCAAAAGTACCAACAAGTTCCCAGCTTCAACGCAGATAATTGACTACTGCACCACGCAATCAACAATACTGCGCCGGCCTAGAAGTCTCTTCCGGATGACTTACCATTAACGAAAATTGGAATTTCCCTTGAGAAGGTTTCGTATTGGTGGAAGTGTGCACAATAAGGTCGTATTGGTATAACTAGATGGTCTGAAGTGAATTGACGTGCGACATGTTTGAAGCCTCATACCAATTAAAGACCATTTAGCTAAAATACAGGTGATAGTTATAGACTTGGTCGCGGTCTTGAATGGCCAGACTAGGGCTCACAAGAATTTGCAGAAAAGGGAAAAGCAAAAAAAGGGGCGTGCAAACATGAATTGAAAGATTATAAAATCGATTGCAATTTCGTAACCAGTTCTACCAGACGATCCATTAAAGCATTTTGGAACCTTGAAATCTCTTCATGCTTTCTTCGAAGCTGTATCTCTTAGCATCCAGATCAAGCCAACTTTTGAGGCTTGTTAATAGGTTCATCGACTAAATGCCTTATTCTGTTTTCTATATAATTTCTCTGGTATATACTTACGAGAAAAAAGAAGCAGTGGACGATCCGAACCAAGTAAATGTCTTGCGATAACTAAGAGCGCAATATTGTCAATGAATCGAAACCCAACTAACTTATAATAGGCCCCAATACCATCGTAAGTTTTAAAAGCCAACATCGATTCTTTCTCGAAATATATTTCAGTCCCAACAATCTTATCCGATGAGATGGAAAGTTTGGGGATTAATGCACCACCATGTTTTTGGTTCATCCTTACCTCTCCTTTCGCCACAACGCTTGGAACTTCATTACTGCTGTGCTGCCTGTACATTCTGACTGAGATGAAATGTGGATGAAGGGTAAGAGATGACTGGCCATCTTATCTGCAATCAAGTGTTCGAGTTCCTCCGCTGCATTGTCTGATGCTTTCTGAAGATCAGCATGTAACCAGCCTCGCGATCTGACTTGAAGATCATCATCCGAGCAAACGCTTTAGAACAGTGCCTCGTTGCCTCGTTTCCGTGTTAGACAAAGCTCCCCACGACAATTGACATTAAGTATCTTTCATAGGTTTCTCGAGCTGGATGAGCTTCGGTTCTCGTATAAGTAACAAAGGGCTTAACCAGACCCTCCGCCTGCAGTGTACTTAATATTGGATTCATCGACTCATCTCGAATCAGCTTCGCAAACGTATCAGACTTGGTTTGTCTCAACTTATGCAGCTCGTCCACCAGCTCAAGCTCTGCTCGAGTTTGTTCCTCTCTGAAATAATGCCCTATAGGCAACTTAAATCTGGGTGCGCGGAACCCATCACAAGATCACCTTGGAGAGTCGAACATGTGATTTGCCGGATGGGTTGAAATAATTGAAAAGATATCGATTGAGAAGTATATGCTAGTAGGCAGAAAGTGATATTCAAAGTTTGTCCTTTATTGCGACTATGAATCAATTCAAAACTATAAACGTATCATACCCTTTCAATCTCCAGTTCAATCCAGAACAATTAATTGATGTCGTCGGCCATGTTAAGAGAACACAATATTGATTATTCCTCACCAAGAAAGAATAATGCAGTGGTGTCGGCCACTCACCTTCGCCCACATCTGGAAGAGGAAATGTAAGGTTAGCCTCGGTGGCCCAAGCTCCAAAATTTATCTACACACACACCCATCTTCAGCCCAACAAACATTGAGAACTCCTCACCAACTCACCACATCCAAACCAACACAACTCCCCTCAATCCGGCCAACTGCAGCCATGGACCCCCAAGACACCCGCGAAACCTCCACCAAAAAGCGAGGTCCCAAGCCCCTCCAATCCTCCAACCGCAAGACCCAATACCTAATCCTCTACAACTTTGTTTCCGCACTCCTCTGGCTTGTCGTCCTGGGTCGAGTGCTCCTCTTAGTACCACTTGTTGGTTTCGGCCGCCTGTATCCTGGAGTCGGTCGATTTGTAAAATGGACACAGACAATGGCTCTTCTGGAGGTGCTACATGCTGCGACTGGTTAGTTTTCCTCTCATCTATATGTGCGGCTGAAAAAGTGCCATGCTAATATTGGATACCGATAGGAGTTGTCCGGGCCCCCGTTAGCACAACCGGTATGCAGGTAGCCAGTCGGTTGCTCCTCGTCTGGTTCGTCGTTAATCCATTTCCCTGGGTTGCGAAAAGTGCTGGGTATTCATCTATGCTCATTGCGTGGAGTGTCACGGAAGTAATTCGCTACTTCTACTTTGTTATTACACTCAGTGGCTACAAACCAGCTATCGTCACTTGGTTTCGATACAATACCTTTTTTGTTTTATATCCTTTGGGGATTAGCAGCGAGTGTTGGCTGATATATAAATCTATTGAGCCTGCCGGGGATGTGTATGGATCGCTGTATGCTTTAGCTTTGAAGTTGATCCTCCTGATTTATATTCCTGGTATGTTGTGTATCGTGATTGTGTTGGGCAGTTGACACTAATGAATACGTAGGCTCTTATATTCTGTTCACGCACATGATCAAGCAAAGGAGTAAAGTTTTTCGAGCGCAACGAGAGGCATCGAAAACTGAATAAAGTTTCATATAAGGACAGATCATGAGTCATATAGAGAGGTTAAGACAATTCGCATGACAAGTGTGCAGTATCAGTCTACATAAAAATATACATTCATAACATAGAACCAGTGGGGTCCATGAGTTCATGTATATAATGCTGTCCATTCCATGTGAACCGTCGGGTCTCATTGTTCAATTTATATTCAAGGATTGTATCAAGCCTTAGGCTGGCAACCGATACCTTTGTTTTGTAGTTTTCCTGGTGCAGCTTTGACATGTCAATGGATTTATCATCAGAGTTTCGTGATAACAAGCGAAGAAACACATGATCTATTCATAAGACTACAAGCTGCAATGTACAGAAACATAGATATCATGCATGCCTTTATTCAACCAATCAAGAGTCCAAAAAAATAAGGTAAAAAGATGAGAGAATCAAAAGATGTAATGGAAGGAGTCTCGTCTTCTTCATTTCACCGATTGACGCCTGTCGCCCCTTTGCCATACCCTACCACCTTTCCTACACTTAATAAGAATCCCTCTGCTCTTCTCTTCGAGGAACAACTTTCAGCCACCGAAAGAAAAATAAAAGTCCTCCACCAGCGTGCTCGGAAAATGTATCTAGTTTCTCCAATAAGTCGATAGATTGGAAAATAGGCCGAAGGATTATGCACGACTTGGTTGTGAACCAGCATGTCCAGCACACCTAGGAGATAATAGAAGAGATTGTCGAAACCTGTCAGATGTCATGCATTTGTAAACCTGAGAATCGAGATGAGGATAATTATGGCGTGGGTATTCATATTATTAAAAATTGGATGCGATAGACTTATAGTCAAGCTTAATGTCGCGAAGACGTTGGAGGGTGCCCCCCATCACGGAAGTCACCACCATTGGAGATCGGTTGTGCTTCTGGCTTACGTCCGGCTGGCCAGAAGTCGATGGCCGCGACGACGTCTTCTCCTCGTTCATCCTCATAAGCATATATGATCTACGAATTCATTAGTATTCACAAGAGCTCATGCGTAAATGATAGAAGATCACATACCTCTCGAGTGCTAGTATGTAGCATGCGAATGTTCTTATGAGGAACAATATGAACAGCGTTAGTCTCAATATTCCTGATTTCAATAAAGTTTGGTTCGAAAGCTAGTATCCAAGGGTACGAAAGGGCAAAGCTCTGTGGTAGTCCCTCCCAATCAATCCTCCAGTCAGGTCTAGCTCGCCAACCATTACGGTTGACAAAGAAGGAGAATTCAGAGTAGTTGAGAAGAAATTCTCCGTTCAAGCGCTCAATGTGTATTGGTCGTACGTTCTCCTTTCGCGCAACGAAATCCAAAGATGTATCCGCCTGATCCAGGAGAGATTGGGTTTCCAGGGTTTCCAAAGATACTACTTCAAATCCACGCGCACAAGCCACACATAGTTTTGATTTCAGGAAATGTATCGACGAAGATTCTGTTGGAATGTAAAATTCTTTGAATGCCTTCAACTCATCTTGACCATTGCTGAACATTTTGAATCCTTTCTGCTTCTTCCCCTTGGACATAGCATCATTGGGCTCGAATACTTTGATGGTCGTTGATAAAGCCGAAGATTTAACACAGCAAACAAGGTGGCGACCTAAACATATCCCTGTGCGGAAGAAGTTACAATGACTTTGAATCTTCTTGGGTCGTTTCGAAAGTGCAGGTTCGTTCGGATTCAGCGCAGAAAGGGGATAAGACTGCAAAGACTTATTAGATAGAACCAGCAGAAGGTTGTATTCCTCGAGAACATCAATCTGCGTCACACTGGTAGCATCCAATACTCGAAGTGGTTTTGCGGCAGCATCTTTTGATCTGCGATCAGAAACGAAGATGCCCGAGTCTGTGCCGTATATCAATTTACGGCCACCATCAAATGGTGCCACGCAATTGACCCGGTTCGCCGCCGTGAAGTAATTACTAGAAATGATAGATTTATTGTAAAAATCGCCTCGCGCTCGTAGAATGGCCTGCTGTTCACCTATATGCTCCATCCATTTGTTCCTCATACCTGCACTGCTGGCATACAGTGTCAGTTCATAGCCACCTCTACCAAGATGTCTGAACGTGATGGGGAACCCATCCTTCTTATTGTTGTCATTTGTAGGAGTTTTGGTGGGAATCAAACTTGATGACGGGCGTTTTACCACCCCAAGTTTAGGCATAAACTCCTCCATTTCGCGAATGGTCAATAGCTCCAGAGGGATTGGACGGCGATATACTTTGATTTCCTCCTTCTTTGCCACCGTCTTGACACGTACAAGAAGAACAGCATGATCGAAAAGATAGGCCTGGATATCAGTTGGATCTGTAGGTGTCTTCTTCAAGGGTCCCTTATGTATAAGCTCTCGGTTTTCGTCGGTAAGCTTCAGGTCTACACGCTCGTTGGGCCTGAAACGAAGCTGTTCGTGCAATCTTTTGAGGTTGAAGCGGTTCTCGGCTTTGCCGGATTCAGCATTGACCCTGGTAAGGAGTTCACGAATCATCTTCATGGCTTTCGGAATGTCTTCCTTGTCCTTATTGCCATCGTCGGTATATTTGAGAACATTGTCTAGTAAGAGTGGATAACGAGCAAGCCTTGTTGTGGGCTTTGTTAAATAACCATTAAGTTCAAGCTTTCGTGACTCTTTTCGCCGTTCCGTCTCGTCCACAAATTTAGAGAACGAGGGATTCAAGGATCGCTCGTTCTCAAACTCGAACTTACCAGCCAGTTGGTTCGATCCATATATGATAAAAGGCTCAAATTGGGGAACAAACTCGAGAAATATATCACCCACACATTGAACAACGGGATGCTTCCGCTGTCGTTCTGTAAGCGATTCAGCGAATTTAGAACTGACGGCATGAATACTTGGGGGGTCAACGATATTTGTGAATATGGTCCTGACTATCCTCTCCTTTCGAGCCTCTGGAATAGGTGATGGAGACAGTTGGTTAGATGAACGTAGTGGGAGAATCCAGAAATCTCTTAGATATTCGAGATCCTTTACAAAATCCCTCTCAGTATACATAATCTCCGAAATGACCTCTTGGCGTTTCTTCTCCCGTTCCCCGACACTGTCTGCAATTTCCTGGGAGACTGTGTTGATCCAGAGTTTCTGCTCATCGGGTTCGTCGACATCATGCAAACTTGCTTCGGATTTTTCTCGACGAAGACCAGGTTGTGGCTTCAGGTTCAGTCGAGATTGTTGTTCGAGTCGACGAGGGCAAGCTATCGAATAGCACAACTGATCTCTGGTGCACGTTGGTGAATAACATTCAGTAAGTAAGACGAACACACCATTAACTTCTGGTGCTTCATGAGGTTCGTCCATCATTGTTTCTCGGAACTGGTACATCTCTGTAGCTGAATCACGTAACCGATGATCGTAAGTCACATCATGAAAAAATTTCTGGGCGTCAAGAGCTCGTCCAAGCAACAAGGCAAGATTCCGATCGGTAGTCTTGATGATGTATGAAATAACGTCCACCGCCTCTGCTCCACTGAATGCATTTTTGTATGTAAGGTCGTTCTTCGTTCTATCGCCGATATTGATCTTCTCTCGAAAGCAGTCGCCGACGCGCGACAACAGAGCAGGATATACAAGGGGAGCTTTGTGTCGGGATGATCCTCCAGCTGTGCTGCTAATCGATTTTGCCGAAGGGCGATGAGTTAAGATGTCTGACTGCTCTGGCGGGACAATGGTTGAAGCCATGGACATCGAACGGCCCATATCTGGCGCAACAGTCGAAGCCATACTAGCAGTCCTTGTTGCATTAGCGGGAACAGGAGGCGGGATGGAGAATGCTGGTAACTCCTGCGGCCCGTTCCCCGAGGTTCGTCGACTTGGAATGACTCGTCCGCTCATGGTTTGATGCTGGTCACGATCTTGCGGATAGTTAGTCAATGACATTGTGCGCTCATCAGGTCTTTCGGGGATGTTGCGTCCGAGCGCGGTAGTTTTTGCTGGCTGCTGTTGGTATTGAGCTTGCCGAAAAGCGTTTGCCGGAGCCTGATTGAAGTTGCTAGGCGGCTGGTACATGTTTGGCCTAGGTATACTCGCCATCGACTGAGAGCGATAAGGATCGGAAGCGAGTGCTGGAGTGTTGCCGGGGTAGTATCGTTGTTGCGGGGGTCTGGGAGGAAATGGTTGTTGAGGCGATATGCGCTGAGGAGTAGGGTATGGTCTTCGATCGCTACGAACCTGCTGTGGTAATGAATGAGGCTGTGGTTGAGAAGGTACTTGTCCAGGGGGCGGCTGTCGTGAACCTTGATAATAGCCATTAGCCATTCCGCCTCCGTTTGGCATATTGTTCCCCTGTGGAGGCCGGTATCCGCCCTGGCCTTGGGCCTGTCTAGGAGGCATCCCATTTTGCATTCCTGGCGTCTGCGAAGACATCGTTTGTGTGCGACCTTGAGGCACAAATGGAGGAGACACGGATGAAGTCATAGTCTGCGATCGGCCGGGAGGAGGGGCAGCACCAAAGATATTCGAAAAAGCGGTTTCCCGCTGGTAGTTCGAAGCATGCCCGTATTCATTTGGTCGGCCACCATTTCCCCGTCCCTGCTGGTAGTCCGCCATTATTACCTTGCCAAACTGTACTTTTGTTTTGTGAATGCGATGTAACTCTATTCGTTGATTCTTCTGCTGGCTAGAATGAGGAGCCAAGACTCGAAGCCGAGGGAATTAACCCCGGAACAACGTCAAAAACAATGGTGTTATGTACCCTATTGTAACTTCCACTGGTACAGAGCATAAAATCCCAATGTTCTTTCGACTGTAGTGGTTGTTGAGGTTGGGAAATGGGTAAAATGATGATTAACTTTGTTGTTTCGGGGGATGAGTTGGGGTTGTAGTTGATCAGCTCAAGCGAATGAATGATCAACAAGCCTTCTAGAGTCGTCTCGTATTGCGTGTTTAACTTATTGTTTATCGGTCGAAGGAGAAGATATTAAATTGTAAATAAAAATAATATAATATAAAGCAGTGAACAAATACTTCAAAGCTATATGCCTTTTCTCTTCTGGATGCCCTAATAAGATTTTAGAAGGGTAACAGGACGTAGAATACCAAGTACAGGGTATTGAATTGTGTTGTATTGTTTTGGATATGTTAGTTTTTGCCTTGTTGAACTTCTCTTCTGCCCTTTTGCGGTGCGCGCCGGAATATCGAATTGTACCGTATTCTTTTAGCGTGTCTTTTCGGGTGCGCCGATAGGAATCCTGTCTCCGCAGTTACAACAACTCTGTGGAGAGTTTATAGACAACAAAAGTAATCGTTAAAGCTCTCAGGAGATCATTGTTAAGTTGGATTTTGTATCTGTAGAATTGAATGTCCAACAAAGTGTCATACATATTTCTATATCAAATTGTTGAATTGAAAATTGGAAATTGGATGTTTTCAGAATTTGGGTGTCAGTCAGGTGACTAATAAGCCGCCCTTATTGAGAATGCATTTTGTGCATCCGTGCAGAGAAGGCATTAGCTCCTCCAACCTGTACCGGTATTGGATTTGATAGCTTTCAATCAACAACACAATCATTTACAACTTGTCAAGCCGCACCTTTCATCCAACTCCAGTAGGCAAATACAATCACCAAGGGAAATAATCATGGCGGAATCAGATCTCGCCCCAAAATTCGCCCCCTTCTTTGGAATGGTATGGGACTCAAGCTTCGTGGTCTTATGGTCGGTGTTATACTAACAGCTTCTGCAGGCTGGCATTGCCTTTGCGATGACTTTCGGGTGTATGCCATCAATCTCCAAGCCTACATATTTTACATATCACTAACAGCTTCAAGGTATCGGGGCCGCATATGGTACAGCAAAGTCTGGAATAGGAATTGCAGGTGTTGGTACCTTCAGACCCGACTTGATTATGAAAGTACGCAACCACCATAGAGTATCTACATAGACTACTCATGCTAATTAATGTTCTATCTAGTCACTCATTCCTGTCGTTATGTCCGGTATCATTGCCGTCTACTCTCTCGTCATCGCCGTTCTGATAGCAGGAGACATTGGACCCCCTCCTGGCCAAAGTTACAGCTTATTCAAGTACGCATACCTCATCCGACTATACCTAAGTCAACACTGATCATTTATAGTGGATTCATGCATTTGGCGTGTGGCCTGTCGGTCGGGTTGACGGGCCTGGCCGCTGGATATACAATTGGAATAGTTGGCGACATGGGCGTTCGATCATATATGCAACAATCACGAATCTTCGTTGGAATGGTCTTGATATTGATTTTCGGCGAAGTTTTGGGACTCTATGGGTAGGTTAACTTCAAAAATTGCCATTGAACTCTCTCATTTAAATCATACTAATTTGCCATTGCAGTCTGATTGTCGCTCTTATCCTCAACACCAAGAGCAGAGCTTAAAAGGATTCACCCAACGGACATGAATGTTTTCTTTTCGGTCATACAACAACATTATTTGATTAGAGATGGTTTGATGGCATTGCTTGGAGTTTAAGTCGTGTATAATTGTAACCGACATGCTGCAAATGTTTCAAAATCGATCACTGTACAATTATTTCGAAACAAGTGCAATCATAGTCTTCAAACTCTCAGACGACGAACTCCCTTTCTGAATATTACTTGTCGAATTCATGCAATTCTTGGTCGATATTCGGACGGAATAAATCGCAGCACATGCGGGAGATTCGGGGCAATTCCTTATTCCTGTTAAGACTGGTCATATCTATCAACGTTGTGTGGCTGTATTACCATCTTTATCCACTGCTCTATACCATTTTAGCTTCGTTTTCTCTCCGTATTCTTTTTTAATTGTGTGGCGCCCGATGGTGTGTTCATGTGTCCTCGTGTATTGCCGTTTTCTTTACATGAGATACAGATAGAATATCTTCGTCCGGAACTGGCGACCTTTTATCTTTGCGATACCCAGGTACATTGCCCTGTCTGGAATTCAATGGTGGTGTAAACACATCCTATCTAGCCTTCTCCAATTTAATTCAACGCCTAACATCGGCACATGAACAAGGCTCCAGTCGTTCCCTTGAAAGGAATTCTTAAAGGTTGCATGGAGCCACATCTCATTGAAAAGGTTGGTAGGAGAGATAATATGCATGTCATTACTGACTTTATATATCCCTGGGCGATCCTTCGAGGCATTTTCGTGTAGGTGGCAATGTATTTGGAATCCATATGTATCACCAGGTATCGAAAATCCGAACTGAATACGGTATTTGGATAATGTCTAGAGAGCCCATCTTGCAAGAATCTAAGTCGAATCATCTATTAGTAAATTGAATAGAAATGCCAAACTTTATTGAATTTTCAACTTACTTCGAATATTCCTCAACTGGAACGTACAAATCGAGTTGTAAATGTCCACCATCCAAATGGGTTCACCTGATCATTTCAATGATTGAAATGCGAATGATTTTCAACTAGATTCGATTCCTTTGGCCAATCCTTATCTTCGGATCGCCGCGCGATCCCGTCCAAATCATGAGCAAATTCTCAAGTCACCTTGCGATATTGCACATGAAATCTCTCATTGGATGAGACTCACGACGTAATAACTTCCTCGCTTCTTGTCCCCTTTTACTTTGTCACCGTGATTGGATATTGTCCTACAACGACACCATCTCTCATCTCACTCGAATCGCCGTTATTTAATTAGATACTTCGTATTGTAGTGCGGAGCTGAATTCACTGATACGGACGGCCAAACGTTATCAGTATTTAGCAATGAGAAATAGCCACATAGCCGCCACATCATGGTTCCTCCCAAATTCTGGGCCTCCCTTCGGGACACGAGCCATAAGATAACGGTAGTAAGCTCATGCAAGTGTTTTTAGACTCTAGACACTCCGAGGTACAAAACTTCGGGTTTAGGATGATGAAATTATTCGCTCCTCGAGACCTTCCTATTTCATACAAAATTCCGCATCACCTCTCCGCAAATCGGCCGTTCCGTCGTAGCTTATAATTCCTTGGGTACGGAGGTTTGATTGTCGAGTATTACCATCACGACATCGTGTCTCACAGTGTCAGCCCTTGCACAGGACAGACTTCTACTGCCAGATAATGCTGCGCAGTGTTGCTATCCTGTACTCAGCTCCCTATCCAAGATTAGATGGAACTCAAAGTTAACAGTACCTTTTTCTTTACGGTGTACGGGAACCAATTGTTGTAGTGCTGGCCCTGTCGACGTGGTCGTGCTAAACACAATCCCTGATTTTTATACTAGCTAATGTGAACGAGGTTCCACCTTCCTAAGTTGGACTGGGCCTTGCATATATGCTACAAGAGCTTAAATTAAAGCTTATTTTCATAACTCTCATAATACTACATAGAGCACGGATATTAGCCGAATGAATGCCTTTCCATAGATTCCGAGATCTAGAAATCTAGTTACCTTATTTTTATATATTCTGTTAATGCGGAAGTTCTGTTATTTTACTGTAAAAATTTCTTAAAAGGATGCAAAGGTCGAATTTGGTTATTTTTAAAATAGTATTATAGTTTAAAATCATTTTGGGGGATTTTCGTATATTTTCTCCCGGAAAAAGAAATTAATAAATTTAATTTGTTGAACTTCAACTTGATATTATTCAGCTATTAAGTATTCATTATAATAAGTTTTTTATAACTTCTTATTAGAATTGGAAATGCTATGATTTATTGAGATATGTAGTTGAGTTTTGGTGTACTTCGTAAAAAAGACCCATGCCTAATTATCAATGCGCGATTAATGTAGCTCCTTAAGTGGTTATGTTTCTTCATCACCGCTGCACAACTCCCGGCACTCGAGGCTGTTCCTTGTTTCTCCGTTATTTCACAAAAGTAAGTTAGTCCATATTTGTAGCTATGGCCTTGAATACAGTATACACTAACTAGTTCACAAGCTTTATCCGGAGGACAAGATGCAGACCTTTTTACCGCGAAACTCCACCCCTCAATAAATCTCCTATGTCAAGGGCCGGCCACCTTCCTCCTGTGTTTAGATTCTTTCAGCACAGGCAAGCTTTGCTTATCAGGACCTATCCAACGGTCCATCGGGGCGATGTTAGCTTGGTACATCCCGGACATGCCCCACGATTCAACCAGAGCAACATCAACCTGCCATATCTGGAGCCGTTGGATTCACTATGATCCACAAGCCCCACGAAATCATCACTTTAGCACCGTATTTTCTATATGTCACAATAACTCACCACCTGTTGTGTTCATCAATCCTAGTAGTGATGTGACCAGTAGTGATGTGATAGACAATACGATGGTCTAATCTAAAGGCAATCTAAAGACGCCTCGGTATCTCTTGATGTGTATAAGAAGGCAGTGAATCCTCATGTTTCCAGATCTTCATCCCGTTCTTAATTACCCAAGTCTTCTACTCTTCCCTCGATTTGCACATCACCTCTGAGTACCTGTCCAAGATGCTTTCCCAAATCACCGCCTTCCTCGCTCTTGGAGCAATTGCTCACGCAGCTCCAGCTCCAGTTCCAGCAGCCGCTGCTACCGGTGCTGGTGCTCACAGTGTGCCAGCAATCCACAACCCAAACCACGTTCGCAATGGTACTGCAGCTTTGCTCAAGGCATATGCCAAATACCACATCCAGCCAACCCAGCCAATGTCTGATGCGTTCATGTCGGCCCTCCGCAAGAGGCAAGACTCTTCTGTTACAGCTACTCCAGCCGATGCTGCTGAGTATCTCATCCCTGTTACCGTTGGAGGTCAAACTCTCAACCTTGACTTGGATACTGGTTCAGCAGATTTGTAAGTATTACCATATCTCGCCCTCTCGAGCTCGTGCTTCTTAAGAGCATATCCCCAATTATGCCTTGATTAGCACTCATAGAGTCTCATCTACCTTTTGTTCATCAAGCTAACTATTTCACCAGATGGGTATTCTCCTCCCTTCTCAGTTCTTCCTCCCGCACAGGTCATGACATGTAAGTACCACCGTGCCTTTTAAAAAAAGACAAGCATAAGACATGAACTAACGAAGTGTTTTAGCTACACCTCGAGCAAGAGCAGCACATACAAGGCTCTTTCTGGTTACTCCTGGGACATCTCATATGCCGACGGATCCGGAGCCAGTGGTGTTGTAGGTACTGATACCGTTACTATCGGTAAGACTACAGTCACCGCCCAAGCAGTCGAACTTGCCAACCAAGTTTCTTCTGAATTCGTCAGTGACAGCTCCGATGGACTTGTCGGTATGGCTTTCAGCAGCATCAACACTGGTAAGCATCCTTAAGCTGAAGCTTATTGCCCACAAAACTGCATCCCGTCTAACTTTACCTTCAACTAGTTTCACCAAGATCTCAATCCACCTTCTTTGACAACGCCATCAGCTCGTTGAACTCCCCCATCTTCGCTGCTTACCTCCCAGTCAACGCTAATGGAGCATATGACTTCGGATACACCGACTCCAGCAAATACACCGGAAGCATTACTTACACCTCAGTCAGCTCCGGAAACGGTTTCTGGGAATTCCCATCTACCTCCTACAAGGTCGGCTCCACCGTTCACAGCTCGAGCGGTTACACCGGTATTGCCGACACAGGAACCACTCTCATCCTCATGAGCGATGCTACCAACTCCGCATACTATGCTCAAGTTAAGGGTGCTTCCTACTCCAACTCCGAGGGAGGATACGTCTTCCCATGTAGCGCCACTCTCCCCAGTTTGTCCTTCAAGATCGGTACCACATACGTCACCATCCCATCTAATTTGTTGAACTATGGAGTTGCAAGCGGAAACACCTGTTACGGTGCTCTCCAAAGTGCTGGTGGCGGTACCCAAAACATCTACGGTGATGTCTTCTTCAACGCTTACTACGTTGTCTTCGACAAGAGTGGACCTTCTTTGGGTTTCGCCCCAAGTGTTGCTGCATAAAGGGTGATGCTGCAATCGTTGGGAATTTGATAAGAATGACAAAAAGGGATACGTCGAAGACTTGAGCATGGAAATATGGGAATGAATGGATCTGATCAAGCGTACGTTTTGGATTTCTGCGAGCGGGAGCTTTGCAAGCTATGATATTCAATCACTTCTTATCAAAAATTGAACGCATACAAACACTGCTGCCATCTTATTGAAAATGCTCTGGTGAAATCTTTTTGTGAAAATTTATTCGTGATGTGATATTTTGTAGTATGCTTATTGGACAAAAGATGAAGTGAGGTGAGAATAGGCAAATCTCCCCCTGGCCCATGCCAAGAGGCCAAGCTCGTTATTACATCTTGGGTACCAGCCGACAGCGCCATCAATATTGACACCCAGTCTTTTGGGATTCTGCCAAGTCTTTGCTTGCAGATTCGGACTGCAGGTACAGATGGTTATGTAAGTAAGAGGATGTTACTCTAGTAGGAGAGGTAAGATCATGCGACTTTTTTGATGCTCGGTTGGGTTATTCGAGAGGGCTGTGTTTGTCTTGTGCTTTGCTTTGCTATATCATTGAGATGGGATGATGTTGATGATTTGGATTACTGTATGTTGATGGTAGATAGGTACTAAGCTCTTAGCTATCACCTGCTCATATTTGTACGGATAGATTATTGCTCCAGTGGAAATGCAAACGCCGGATAAGGACGGTGCCGTCACTGCTCGAAGATTTACATATTTTGTCTTGCAGTCCCTTTATAATCTAATGTGTGTCAAGAACTAAACTTCATGGTGGACCTGGGCATATCTGATAGAGCAATATCTTCGTTGTCTACTTTCTCTCCGATGTGTTAGATGGGTCTTAACTCCTTGGTTTCTATGCAGTCATTGTCCTCCATGTTCGAGACTGAGTTTCACTGCGATAATATCTCCTACCGATCCTGTTTCCCTGTGTTCGCTCTTGGAAGCTTTGTGTGTTATGATATGTAACCAATGTCCTTGAAGCTCTGCATTTATCCAGATCGGTTGAAGGTCACAAAGTACATTTGACACTTGTGAGTACATACTGTATATAGCTGGTATGCATGGTGAGCGTCACTTCATCCTCTCGTATACTATACTTGGCCATTACGCAGGCGGCAGGCCAGATCTCCGGGTGTAGGACTGTATTTATTTCTAAAGATCCTAGATTGTCTCGAACTTCAGAGGTTGATCTCACCATGGAGTGAAGCCAAATTTCAAGTTCAAATTCAGCACACAAGCACATTTGCTGCGTCCAGACTCATGACTGAAGCTGGTAAGATTAAAACCGACTAGGTATTCACTGTCTTCGCTTGGCCCAATATCTAAATTTGAAATTGGGTTCGTCGGGTGAAAGTGAGAATCGATGATAATAGGAATGATCATACAATAGCAGAAGAAGAATACGGCCAATCAACAATTAACAATTTCTCGTATAATAGAAAATTGCAATGACTCAATATAAAAAGTGGATACGGCTCCGGAGTATAATTGAATGGCATAGAACTGAGCATATATTTATTTGGCATCCCGTAGATTTAATTTCTTCCTCTTCTTGCTCGAACAGACCATAATTGACTGAACGATTGAAAAACAACGAAACAATGTCGACGAAATTCGGAAAGTCCGCAGCAAGTGACGCGCCTACCTTTACCTTTAACCTCGACCCTAACCCATCGACAAAGAAAAAGGATGGAACGTAAGTTCTTTAGGTTGAAATTCACGTGATGGGCGTAACAATACTAATCTTGGAATGTACAGACCTTTCAAACCTTGTCCAAGGACCGATTGCGTCGGATTTCGAACAAAGCACAAGCAGCTCGAATGGCAGCTCAAAGAAGCAAAAATAACAATCAAGGCAAAGGAAGGGCTCGCGAAAGCAAAGATCGCCGAATCTGAATCCTACGACCAAAGACTTCAAGCGGCACACATCGAGCTTGCAGCTTTTGAATCACTCGTCGCGAAATTGGAAACAAGCTATATCGAAGAAAAGCAGAAGAACGAAAATCACCCCGATCTTGAAGCCAAATATACCCAAGAGAAGCAGAAGAACCGCAATTACGAGGATCTTGAGGAGAAATATTTTGTACTCACGCAGAAAATGGACCAAACAAGCGAGAAAGACCGGGGGCTCATCCGTGAGCTTCAGCAAGAAATTATGGAGCTGCAGCAAAAGAATCAATCCATCGAAGAATACATCAGGATCGCCGAAATGGAGATCGAGGAGCGAGTAAAACAGTGTGATGAAAGGGATAAACAACGCCAAGACCGAGAGGATGAAATTCGGAATTTGAAAACGAATGCTCTCAGCAACGGACGTGAAACCAGGAGATTGACCGAGGTAGCCCAACAAGCCCAAGATGAGGTAGAAAGACTGACATCTGAACATCAAGACGCTAAGGATACGATTGAGGAATTACAAAAAACCCGTGCAGAAGAGAAGGAAAAGTTCGAAGGGAGAATGAAAGCTGAACAAAAGAAACTAGAAGACTTCAGAAATGATGCTAAAGAGGTTCAAAAAGAAAATAAGGTGACGCAGGCGGCTTTAGCGAAGACCGAGGTGGAAGCTAAGGAACTTCGCGTCAAGCTACAAGAGGCGACCGAGGAACTCAAGACTAAGCCCCCCACCAGTGGACAAACGGCCGAAGAGCAAGTGCAGCTACAGGGATATATTAATATGGTAAATGGACTAATCCAACAGCTGAAAGTCCTTGAAGAGGCTCAACAGCCGCGTTTCGACACGAAGCCAGGAGCCTACAAGGGCACCGATGCTGATGGTGGAAAGCCCCAACCAAAAGGAGGGAACTCGGCTAGCAGCAGCACTTCTTCATCCGATGCCGAAAGCACTAGTGATGATGGAGAAGAAGAAAAATTACCTGTCAGTGTACAACTCATTAACAGAATGAAAAGAGGTCGTGGCGGTCGTTCTGGCTTTGGTGGCAAACCAATCATCCAAATCAAAGAAGTGATCAAAGAGGTATACGTCCCCGTCCCCGGTCCTATCGAATTTGTCGATCGCGAGGTACCTGTTCCGGGACCTGCGGTGTACATTGATGTACCGGGTCGGGAAATCCATGTCCCAGGACCAGTTCGTTATACGCCATTCCAAGTATTCGCTCACGATCCCATCATTTGCTGGTTCTTGGTCGAATTCAATTTTTTCATCCTGTTTTTCCACTGGTCGAAGCGTTTATTGAGTGTTCTTAGTTATATCCCTGCAACACTCCTTGCTAGACCCCCGTACATCCCATCACCCCCCGAGGATGAATCGTCTTCCGAGGATTCTGAAGCTGAAGCAGCTGCCGATGTCGATAGGATACCTCGAGCTGCACCCTCACTCTTCTCGGTATTGTTCAACCCAAGTCGTGGAAGACTACCAGATACTTGGCTTACATTCAAGGGCTTGACAATTCATGTGGTGGTGTATGGTGCGCTTTGTTTACTCTTCTCGGCGATGCATGAACGCAGAGCTTGGATTGCAGAAAACGAGTCTTCCCGCAGATGGCTTAATCAACTCCTTGCACAGAGTGACTCTAATGGTTTCCTTGGTTTGAACCAAATCCTACCCCAGAGAGTCAATCGTCAATTGGACATATGGAGATATGATCTTCTGGAGTACTTTGGCATTCCCCTCACATACCAGTTCCCTGGTTGATATATACACATGCAATACTAAGTTGATGGTTCAACGCTCGCTTGGAATAACTATCAGGATTGGGTATGGTGGTCATGAATAATGAATAGCCTCTTTGCTTGATTGTCTGAAACCCTTTCTTTCAATCTGCTCCTTATCCATTCTACACAGGAAATGCCTCCTCCCTTCGAACCACTCTCCATGAGCTCACGATGCACAGTTAGCGTCGAAAGTGGTGCTATTCCTCCATTGTGGTGTTTCGGATGGATGACTGGAATACTGGGCCTGGGGTTTCTCCTTAATATGTTCATGATTTTCTTCCGTACTTCTGGTTCTACTTTACATATGTTTTCTTTCTGCTTGTTTCCGAAGAACGCATCTACTCGGATTGATAAGAGCAGATTGAGCGGTTATTACACGAGAGATCCAGCCTTAAGATAGTACCAAAAGCCGAAGGGTTATTAGATACTATACAGGTCTTGTTTCTGCTGATCAGTTTAGCTAGGCATTAGGTGATTCGACATAGGATTGGGTTGTAACAGTTGGATCAAATGAGAAATACTTTGTTTTAGATGTTATTTGTCCTTTGCGAATTTGTGGAATGCTGAAGGCTGCAACTTTCGGAATATCCGGACATGAGATTCTGTAGGTTCCAACTGATGATTACTCACGGAATTGAAAAACGAATGGTGTGATAGATGGGATGGATTAGATATTCATGAATTGAAGGGGTCATTTGTATTGCTTGAATATCTTCTTGAATTTTCATACCCAATGTTATCAATCCATTGGATGGATGTCTCTGTATGGGAATGAAGAATGAGACTCATGATCAACTCCTGCACTAATGATCCAGTCTCAAGTTGCATACATCTAGAAAGTGTATACATCTTGAGAAAAGATCAACATTGGCACCCTGTCTTATCTTGACCAATACCCAAGATCCAGACGTGGGAAATATTTTCAAGTAATTTTAAATATCATTTCACAAAATCGATGTCCAGAATGATTTCATAACCATATGATCTAGACAACTGAACTGGACAAACCCCTGTACGACGGACCAATATCATACCGATCATGCCTGATATTTTCAATGTGAGAAGCTGTGCTTGTGCTGTGACTGATCAGGCAGAAATCTCTCATTATAGTCATTATTATATAATATCATATATAATATCACCAATTACCATAAAATCACCAATCAATTGCACCACCTATCGAGGATCTATAAAGGTGGTCTAATATTCATCCGACCGGTATTATATACGGGTATCTCCAGCTTTTACTAATTATAGGCCTTTCACAACCCCTGTATATATCAAAATGCCGAGTAGATGCTCCATGCTTATTAAATCCATCATCTTTCAACGGTCGAGACCTTTGAATCGAATTTCAACTTATTCATCTGCTGACATTACATTGAACTTGAACTGAACTGAACAGAGAAGCAAGAGAGAAAAAAAATAGAAAAGCAGACGATAACAGGGAATTATCATTTCTTTTCTTGAGTATATAAAGGTTGATGTGTTTCTCTTTACATTCTCATTGCGTTCTCATTGCATCCGTCAGTTTAACTTTGAGCACGGAGTGTCCCGCATCAAGTAACGTCATTGGGTCTGAACATTCCTGAATCACTCCACCATATATATCTACTATATCAACCATATCAACCAGCAGTTTACAGAGTTACAACATCATACTCTCGTACTGCACTACCTTTTTTCTAGTATCACAGCATACAAAAAACCGCACATATCATATCTATTTTCAAGATGTCCGACAAACTTGTTCCTTCAGATCCAGAAAAAGTCATGGTTATTCGTGACCTGACTTCGAATATCACGACACTTTCCGTACCTTTCTCTCGATTTGGCATGATTAAAATCGGTGGTAGAGCCACCATAGGTATGATTCTCTTCTTTACACTGCCACCAGATGCAAATGCTAATCATTCATCCATATAGTACGACTCACATCCGGTCAACTTGCCGTCTTCTCTCCAGTCGCCCTGACCCCATCCGTATCAACCAAGCTCCAATCCCTCGGCAACCGAGTCGCATACGTAGCAGCACCTGATCTCGAGCATCACATTTTCCTCTCGGAGTGGCATGCCGCTTACCCAAATGCACATTTCATCGCACCAGAAGGCCTCGCGGAAAAACGAGCCGAACAATCCAAGAGCGATCAGAAAGTCACCAATATCCATTTCCAAACCATCTTTACCAAGAATAACAAAGCTGAGATTAAGGTATCGGAAGAATTCGACGCGGATTTCGAATACGAATTTGTGGATGCGCATCCGAATAAGGAATTGGTGTTCTATCACAAACCGGATAGAACATTGATCCAAGCAGATTTGATGTTCAACCTACCGGCTACCGAGCAATATTCCAAGACGGGCGAAAGTGCAACTTCGGGATGGGCAACAAAGTTATTTGGAGGTATAATGACTACAAAAGGAGCCGCGACATGGCACAAGAGAATGCAGTGGTATGCATTCAGTAAAGGCGACAGGGAGGGATTCAATCAAAGTGTGAAGAGGATCAATTCCTGGGGCTTTGAAAATATCGTGCCTTGTCATGGAGATACCATTGTGGGTAATGGAAAAGGAATCTTTGAAAAGATCTTTGCATGGCATTTGCAAGGAAAGAAATCCGGCTAAATGTGATGGCCTGCTGAGTTGGAGTCGGGGAAGGCGTTTTTGGTGGGGAATGAGCGGGGTTGAAAGTTAACATTTATTCTTTTGGGGTATGCTGTAGATGGATATTCTCGTTATATAGTGTTGTATTTATTGTATGAATATTGGCAATTATTTTCTTTTAATTGTGGAAAACTTTCATACTTCCCATCTATGAAATCTACGCCTGCCTGTCTGTACATATAAATGAATAAATGAACAAATGATATTATCCTACTACTACTTCGAATATATCAAAAAGTAACAAACAAACAAACAAAGAAACTACCAGTTGGTACTCGAATACAATCACCACATCCTCGTTATATTTTCCAATATTTTCCAATATTGGATGTATATTGGATGTATATCATATCATTTATAATTCAATATATATCTGATTTTAGATATCTGATTTGGATGGATGTTGGATGTTATAATGTGGGACTCTGTATTCAAATCCAGATTTACCTAGTATCCATTTATTCCCCTATGCCATACCGGTACCGGTATCCCTCTCTTCCCATCCTCTCCCAATAATTTCATAACGTCGTAAAATATTCTACAAATCGCGCCAACAACCAATGCACCGCAATAATTCTCTCCATCCCTTCCCAGATACAATCCCAATTCAGGAGCATAACCCAATGTAAGCAAGTGACCCGCGCCCTCTCTAATCATACAAACCCCCCAAAAACAAGAAGATTTTCCTACACATTATCATATCATATCCGATTCAACCCTACCATTCCTCCTCATCCAATAATCTCAAGTTCCACGCCTCACATAAGAAACCATAATCCCAACCCTCCATAAATCAACCCCACACCTGTAAGCCAGACCCCAGACATCCTACCCACTTCAGATGGCAGACCTCCACTATTCGCATCAATATCGAATGGGCTTCCACCGCCAGTAATTCCATCCCCATTATTTGACACTGCCGCAGTCGTGGTGGTCGCTTTTGATTTTGATGTCGTGCTTTTTGTAGAGGTGGATAAGGATGATTGTGTTTGGGTTGTGGCTGATGTTGTATTTATATCCGTGGATGAGGAAGTAGACGTTGATTCTGAAGAAGTAGATGACGTTGATTCCGATGAAGTGGTAGACAGTGAAGTGGATGATGAAGATTGAGAAGATGATTCTTGAGACGAAAATGTTTGAGAAGGCGATGTTTGAGAAGATAATGATTCAGAAGAACTCAAAGTTTCCGTACTAGTAGATTGCGCCGTAGTAGGAAGCGCAGAGAATATCGTCGTGAAAGCAGTCAAACTAGAGCTTTGTGGTGAACTCGAACTCGATGTAGTAGACGTTATAACCACGGAATTCGTTGTCGAAGTCATCACACTGGCAGATGTAGTTTTCGCACTCGTAGTCGAAGTTTTCACCAGTGTAGTCGTCGATGTAGTAGAAGATTTGAAATTTGGACATAAAGCTGCAATGATTCCACCATTTTTGACGATCCCTAATAATGTGTTTGGGCTTACATTATCTGCCGAACAAGCACTTTTGACACATGTAGCTTTTGCAGTTAAGGCCGACTGACAAGCGAGGGAGCAGCCATTATTGAAGTCTGATAATTTGCAAGTTGATATTAAAGTATTATATTCCAGGAAACAACGCAATGAGACTGCAGTAGGTGAGACCAATTGAAAATTTGCAAGTGACAAGGCATTAGTGAGGCGTATAATGCAAACCAGACAGACGAGAATCATTGAAGCATGCTGTCGCATTTTGGAAGTTTTTGGTGGTATCTCTGGAGACCTTCAGGTCTTGCAAAGAAAAAAAGTTTCGAATGTATCCCAAAGCTGGATCACGTTGCTGGTGAAGTTCTTGGGTGTATGATGTACCCAATATTTGAATTGGGATAATGATCAGAAAATACTCTCCCGACAGCCTGTGATGATGGAAGTCGAATGAGTTTGCCAGTTTGCCAGGAGTCGAAACTGGTCACGTTTGAGATTCTTCGTTTGCGACTCAACACACCACAATAGCCTTGCTTTCCGACGAAATCTTATGTGACTAAATTGAGCCTTGAAATTTAGTAGTTTGAGAAGATAACGATCTTATTTCAAAGGGGAGTTCGTGCCAGAACAGTGCCTGCCGACTGATACGCAGTTTTTGAGAGAGCCAAAAAAAGTTCTTCCGATACTTCAGCGTTTGGTTGATGAGGTGTTCATTTGATTTGAAGTGACAACGGCACTGTGCATAATGATTCCTGGTGCATCATGACAGGAACGCGAAAAGAGAAGAGGAGAGAAGTACAGGATTGAAAAAAAATGTCGCCAAAGTTAGAAACAAATGGTGAGAGAAACAGGAGAATATATGTATGTGAAGATCAAAGTATAAGAAGGAAGGAGTAAAACAATCAACGGGAGTGACAATAACCATGGAGCAATTTGATCAAACACTCCGGAGAACGATAAAAAGGTACAGGGAAAAAAAGACCTACATTGATTCGACCTTGGGAGCGTTTGAAGAACCATCTTTCAGGATAGAAATGCCAGAAATGCCGTGGCTTTTCGAGAATTGACCCGAGTTGAACATGGCATTGGATGAAGCGCTCATTTTCATCATTCAAGGCGAGAGAGAGAGTCATCTTCTCATCCAATGGAATAAATCAAGGCGTTTGAATAACAAGACTTTGTGTAGTTGCTTGCCTATGAAACGTTTGAATGGTTTCACAGTTTCAGTTTTGGAAAGTGATACCACCCACACAACAACGTTAAAGAAATAAATATTCAATGGTTCATGGGTGTGATTATAATAATTGGCTTCGTTGATTTAGTGACATGGACTCAATACCAAGCTGAGCTTGAGGGTTGAAATGACGCTCGAACAGCCATGCCCATCCCTCGCTTAAATAACAATCCCTATTAAAATCTATCTCCACACCCCATGATCACCAAATCCCCATCCAATCACATCCAACTACCTCATTGGTCCAACACAAGAATAAAATTCAGCCTTCAACCCAGCCTCGCCGACAAGGTACCAGAAGAAATCACAACACAACAACAATAAGACACAGCACAAGAACAATTCCCACCCAAACCGCATTCTCCTTCACGAATCTGTTCTTCAGACTATCCTTTCATACTACGCGCACATATCAATCCTCCATCCACCTCAGAGTCTCCCGGAAAACTCAGCCGACTCATGGTGTGTCCGTATACATTTAAAGCACGCAAGACCAATACTCGTTCATACCTAACTTCCAACTCCGAATTTATACAAACGACTCGCTCACTCCATCACTCACAATGGCATCCGAACCCACCACTCCTGTCCGCGTATCCAAGAGCGCCGCAAACTATGCACCCACAACCCAAGATGCAGATTTACGATCACAAATAAATTCTCTACTATTAAAAGATGGGCATGTAGCCAAGTATGTCCTTCCATCTCCCCCTCCCCCTCCACCTCCCAAGTCCAAACCCAAAACCGTCACTAACCTCCCTTCCCACCTATAGAATCCAAGAAACCCTCCTCCACTCCCTCCACTCCTCCCCCACCAACTGGCCCACCCTAATCCAAGCCCACGCTCTCTCCCTCCTCCGCTCAGGAAACTACACCACATTCCCCGTTCTCATGGCCAAAGTCCTCGAAGACATTCGAGCCGACACCCTCGCGCTATCCTCCTCTACCAATGGCGTTAATGGTTCTACATCCACATCAACCCCTACCTCTGCAGACAAGGAAAAAGACAAGAAAGAAAAAGAAGGCACTGCAAAAGGACGCGGCGAACGTGGACAAAGTCTTGCGTTGCCGAAAAATGTAGTAGAGGAAGGAGTGAGAATTACGAGGGAGTCATTAGAGGCTGTGTGTGAGGTGGTGGAGTGAAGAGTTGGAGCGTCGTCATTTTGTTGTTTGGGTTCCTAGGAGTGAGGGATGGGAAATAATGAATAATGTGAATAATGTGAATTTCTGGGAATGAGGATCTAGATGGGTACAGAGCATAGACGCAAGAAAGAAAAAGATAGTGGCAGGAAGCAAGCAACCTGCATTTACTGGGTGTCCATCTTCGATATATACGCACATCGGATGTGGATATGGACATGGGCATGGATATCAATGAACCTACACCACCCCTAAGTAAATATCCTTCCTCCATACATACATCGTTCTGGATGGGTACTACAAAGTCAAAGCAGAGAAAGGGATGTTTTCAATATAAGCAAGCAATCATCACATCGCATCAGATCTGGGGCATATACAAGGCGTGCAAAAGGACATTCGGGAATTGGGAATTGGGATTGGGGTTTGGAAAATGAAAGGATACATTAGGCTGGGCGCAATTGCATACATACATACACTTACTTACCTATCACACATGCTAGAATCGTCATCTCTATAGATCTTTACACGTCATTATATTTCAGAAAATCATTTCACCAAGAATGCATGCTTGTCAAATTTTTTATGAAATGTGTTTTTATAACGCATTCTATGCTAAGGGCACACCACCTTGACCATATATCGCCATGAATGAAAATCTCCATACGTCTCGCAAATCTTGGCTTGATACAATGATGTTAGGGGTCATGAATGAAACTTTCCCATGTCGAATGCCATAGAGCCCATATCAAAGTCCACAGGGTCAAATGCCCTTCCAAACGTTCTTCGGGTTCGCCTGTGTATGCTGTAGATGACGTAGAAAAATATTAAGAGTACAAATCTAGTCGTAAAGGCTATCGTCGTTACCAGCATCACCAAATCCCCCAGCACCTCCTCCGTTAGCCTCGGCGGCCTCACCAGCTTCAGGGAACTTGAAGAAAGCCCCAGGTCCAGAACTCTTCATGCTCTGAGCAAATGCCTCATATCGGCGGATTTCAACATCGGACACTGATCGTCTAGCTTGTGACATAGCCTCTTCGAAATGAGCCTTGGTCAATTTAGGAACTGGGTCCTCAATATCTTCATCCTCCATGTCAACATCTCCACCGGCCGCTTCGAGAGCCTTGCGGCGCTCAATATCTAAAGAAATAGATTCCTTGATAGCGAGCTTTACAGCACGTTGGGTGATGAATCCCAAATCGGCACCAGAGAATCCATGGGTTCGGGATGCAATGTAGCTGAGGTCGACATCATCGGCAACTGGGGTCTTTCTAAGTTGGGCCTTGAGGATACCAGCACGAGAGCTCTCGTTTGGAAGAGGAACGTAAACGAGGGTATCGAGACGACCAGGTCTGCAAAGAGCATTGTCGAGTTGCTCAGGTCTGTTTGTAGCACCGATAACGAAGACGTTCTTCTTTGAAGTCATACCATCCATTTCTATGAAGAATTAGCTTCAGCATTCACATAATATAAGAACCAAATACACTTACCAGTCAAAAGTTGGTTGACAACACGATCGGAAGCTCCACCAGCATCACCATTAGATCCACCACGGGACTTGGCAATAGAGTCCAACTCATCGAGGAAAACAACACAAGGTGCAGCGGCACGAGCTTTGTCAAAAATATCTCTGATGTTGCTCTCAGATTCACCGAACCACATACTCAACAACTCTGGACCCTTCACGGAAATGAAGTTGGCGGAACATTCATTGGCAACAGCCTTGGCAAGCAAGGTCTTACCAGTACCAGGAGGACCGTAGAATAAGACACCACGAGATGGGGAAAGACCAAACTTGAGGAACTTTTCGGGGTGGTCGACTGGGTATTGCACGCTCTCGATGAGCTCGCGCTTGACCTCTTCCAAACCTCCGATATCGTCCCAGCGAACGTTTGGAACCTCGACAACTGCAACTTCGCGAAGAGCAGATGGGTTGGAAACACCAAGGGCGAAACGGAAGTTGTCCATGGTAACACCAAGGGAGTCGAGAACCTCGGCGTCAATAGTATCCTCATCAAGATCAATAAGATCCATCTTCTCACGAATTTGTTGCATGGCAGCTTCAGAGCAGAGGGAGGCAACATCAGAACCGACGTAACCGTGAGTCTCGGAAGCAATTTGCTCGAGATCAACATCCTCACCCAACTTCATGTTCTTGGTGTGGATCTGGAGAATTTCGAGACGACCAGTTGGATCAGGGATACCGATATCAACTTCACGATCGAAACGACCGAAACGACGAAGAGCTGGATCAATGGAGTTCGGTCTATTGGTAGCGGCCATAACAACAACATTGGATCTGGCCTTCATGCCGTCCATGAGTGTAAGCAATTGTGATACAACACGACGTTCGACCTCGCCATTGGTCTTGTCACGCTTTGGTGCAATCGAATCGATTTCGTCGATAAAAATGATGGCAGGCGAGTTCTTCTCAGCCTCTTCGAAAGCCTTACGCAAATTCGATTCGGACTCACCAGCCATCTTCGACATAATTTCGGGTCCGTTGATCAGGAAAAAGAAAGCTCCAGTCTCGTTTGCCACAGCTCTAGCCATAAGAGTCTTACCAGTACCTGGTGGACCAAACATGAGAACACCACGAGGGGGCTTGATACCGATAGATTTAAATAGTTGGGGATGTCTTAAAGGCAACTCTACCATCTCTCGGATTTGTGCCATTTGTTTTCTGCATCCTCCAATATCGTCGTATCCGACCTCGTTCAAATTTCCTTCTTCATCCTCACGTTGGATTGGCTCTCCTTCGCAATGGATAACTGTATCTTGAGCGACAATTCCGTACTCCGGTGGGTCAACCTCGACAACCTTAAACTCGACTTGTCTCATACCACCGCGAACTGTGAAGAGATCTCCTTGTCGCACAGGTCGGTAGGCTTCGCGGAAATATGGTGCTAAGAATACATCAAATAGGGAGCCGGTAAGACCTTCGACGGTATCGGCGATAGGAAGGACTGCGATGCGCTTGGCCTATTCACATACATATTAGCATACTGAAGATGTCTGTAGATCTCTTGATACGTACATATTTGATATCAGGACATGGGTGAACTGTAACGATGTCACCGTGCTTAACGCGGAGATTATGTCTAACAACACGGTTCATACGTGCGCTGCCATCGTCGAGGTCATCATCGGCAAGGACGATGAGAACAGTATCCTTGCGCTTCTTGCCCTTTACTAAAACAGTGTCTCCACGGAACAATTGTAAAGTTTCCATGGTATTGTTGGAGAGGGCAATCACGGAGTTATCATCGTTAACAGCATCGGTAACCCTGTTGCCACCGCATGTCAGTTTCAAAGCACCGGCCAAGGAAGGTGGGGTTTTTGTTGGATATACTCACATCAACGAGTTTGGCTTCTTCTTCTTTTTTAGAATTGCAGTTGCAACATCATCATTCTGTATTGAGTAATGGTTAGTGTTCGATCTTGCTTACGCCATAGATTGTGGCAGTTTGTAGATGACTTACGCCTCTGTGCTCAGCACCAGATGCATCGCTAGATATCTAGTTAGAACTGTATCCTCGAGATAGAAAGCTGGCAGATGGAGATATTTCTTACTTGAGATTAACCTTCTTCTTGTGCTCAACATGGTCGGGTTCGGCAGACATTTTGATAAAGATTGACCTTGACAGTCGACAACCGCTCTAAAGATTTTGATGATTTATCTTTTGAAATCGCCCAGTATTGACGATGTTAGTGAAATTAAAAACTGCTTGATCCAAGTAAAAAAGAGGATGGATGGAAGATAGATTGATTGATCGTCAGGGAGGAAGGATGGATGAATGGATGAATGGATGATGATTTTGTAAGAATTTATGGAAAGAAAGATGTGGTTGTTGGGAGATGGAGAAGATCAAGACAGCTTAAGGGTACTGATTGTAGTTTGAATGTAGCGTTCCTAGAATATGACGGAAGCACGCTAAGTCAGTTGATAGCCTGATTCTTTCTATTGGTTTCTTCCGCTTAGTACAGACTTCTCAACTCCAGAGAGACCCGACCACCAGACTAAATTTGGTAGGGCTTAATAAATGAGTGAATAGGCAACGAGGAGGCCACGCATAAGGTTTATAGCGTGGGTGAACGAATACAATTAATTGCCTGGTACGGGAGAGTACGAGAGTACAGTCCCGTATGTTCCAAGGTCATCAGCCTCGCATGGCAAAGAATGTTGTAGAATCCCTGGTTATTGATTGATTGATTGATGGAGTAGCCAAGGCGATATATCTTTTATATTTATTTCATTTAGCACACTACAATAATATTATTTATTAACTGTCCACTTTACTTTATTTCACTTCACTTCACTTCACTTCACTTCATTCATTCATTCATTTGTACCTACTTGGTAGTCGATACCTCCACGACTTACCCGGTACTACGTTTCATGACATACATATGGTGGCTCACACGATTCTTGTGTACCTTGAAGGCGACAAAGTCCTTTTCATTGCTCATGTTCTAGAAAGTTCTACATTGTTGATTCTGCCTACTTTGTTGGTGTTTATGTGGATGGAATGGATTCTATATTTGGAGTGGTTGAGTTACCTTTTTTGGAATCATCATCCATTGGTAGAGTGCGGAGTTGTGAATAATATACCTTTTACAATCATCTCAGGCCGGTGTACATATCCTAAAACAATGGTATAGCACCTATTTATCCTTCCGGTTCCGTAGTGCGCTTATGGACTGGATTGGGGTAGAGGGAAGGCAAATTACATTCTACATTTAGTACCAGCGAGACTACGATAGGAAGTGCTCTTGTCATTTTTCGCAGGGGAGAAGGTGAGAAAGGGATATATATAGATGGAGAGGAGTATGATGTTTGATAGATACAAGCATCTATCTAAATCCTTATTGCACCTATGATATCAAACCTTTCCCCACCAAAAGCATAAATTCTCGATAGTAGAAGGAGAAAAAATGATCCATGTTCATTCGATTCTCATCATATACTATTGCCGCTCCCTCGAACTCCCCGAATGACTCGCCACGAGCTCGAGCCGGAGATTCTATAAAAAACACCATTGCAAAGTTCAAGAAGAAACCAAACCAGTCTATCCCGAAAATTCGTTATTTGTTACATGCCCTCCCGATTCCCATCTATCCTGACCAACCGGTCATTTTATTTTTGTCCCTTCTCTCTTCATCTATTCTCTAGAAACGTCACGACCGAAAGCCTTAGACTTAAGCCAGTCGAGAACCACCAAAACACGGTTGCGTGCTAGAATTTATGTTAGCAAGAATAGGTGGGAGGTAAGGGGCCGGAAAACTTACTGCTAAAGCACATGCTCAAGTATGCACTTCTCCAGAACAAATATGTCAAATTACCACCAGTAGCAAAGTTACCATTCAACCAGCTGACATCTGCAACGGCTCTTTCACTACCAATGTATGCCAAGGAACCTTGATGTGTGTAGTGGAATGGCTTGATGTCCTTGATTCTCCTCAATTGCTTCTCGTGTGATTCAATTTCTTTTGCAATTTCGGCAGCGTTTCCAGGGCCAAGGTTCAGGGAAGAACTCAATTCTTGGATTTCATGTTCGATAGTATCGGTCTTCGCCATTGTGTTAAACAAACGAGCTAAGAAAGCTCCTTCTTGTGATGCTACTTGAGCTGTTGGTGCATATCCGGCGACTGCGCAATCTCCAGTGGCCCATATGTCCTTAGTTCCTTGGACAACGAGATATTCGTTTACGGCGAGACCTCTCCTCGAATCTTTTTGAGCAGGAATTTGTGCCATGAGATCCTTGACAACAGGGCGGACAGCGTTTCCGGTGGCCCATACAAGGAGGCCGTAAGGCATGACCTCAGTGAACTTCTTTCCATCTGGTCCGGTGGCCTCGGCTTCGACTGTCTTATCGGTGACCTTCTTGACGGCTGTCTTGGTCTTGATAGTAATCTTCTCTTCTTTGAAAGTTGACTCGGTGTATTCAATCAATTGCTTGGAGAACATGGGAAGAACATTTGGAAGAGCTTCGATGAGAGTAACCTTAAACTTGTCGCTGATTTCTGGAACCCACTTCTTAATATCTTGGTCGAAGAAATCTTGAAGCTCACCAGCAAATTCAACACCGGTGGGTCCACCTCCAACGACGACCATGTGTAGCAAACGCTCAACCTCCTCTGGAGATTGGTCCTTGAAAGTAGCAGTCTCCACACAGTCCATGATCTTCTTCCTGATTGCTTGTGCGTCACCAATCTCCTTCAAAAAGCACGAGTGCTCTTTAACACCGGGAATTCCAAAAGTGGCATTTTCCGCACCAACACTTACAACCAACATATCATATGAGACTTCGGTAGTATGGGAAGCTCCTTTAACATCCGAATTGTCGTTAATCGAGATGGTTTTCTTTTCGGGGTCGATTTTTGTGGCTTCAGCTTCGTAAAACTTAACAGCGGCCTTCTTGTGTCTGGTTATGCTTCGGATAGGCTCCATGATAGATCTGTGCTCGACAGTACCGGTTGTACATGATGGCAAAAGAGGGGTAAACAGGAAGTAGTTTCGTGGAGAGATAACAATGACATTATAGTTTTCCGTGTCGAGCTTTTTCAAAAGGGATACAGCACCCCATCCAGTACCTAGCCCATTGATGTCAGCTATCCACATGGAAAGTGGAGACACGTATTGTGCGTACCAAGAATGACCAAATTCTTCTTGGTTGGGTCTGGCTGAAATTGCTCCTCTGGATGTCGAAGCTCCCAAACTTCATAACCAAGATAAGCGGCTCCTCCGATCAAAGACAAATATGTAAGACGCCAGGTGTATGTCAAGAATCGAAATCGCTTGGGGCTCTTGAGATTAACGGGAGCAACATCTGCGTAGGACCGTTGAGCAATTTGAGAGACTTTGCTCTTGTCAACGTTGACTCGAGCGTTAGGTCGCGCATGTGAGAGAAGGACTCGATTTGATGTCGCATATGATCGTTGAGCGATTGTGCGAAGACCAACAGCTGAGGTTGGTAGCCTCATCATTCTTGTCGCTAACGCCATACTCCAAAAACTCCTGAAATTAAGGAGGTGAGTGTATTTAGGAGGACTCGTGGAGTTCTGAAGAAGTACAATGGGAGTCAAAAATATAAAATTATCATGAGAAGGGAATTTTTATTTTGATAAAAGCTAGGATTAGGATTACAAGCTAAAATAAATGTACAAGGATAAAATTACGCACCGGGAGCCGATAAAAAGATAAGCTCAATAGCTGAATCAGCTTTCTTTCTCTCTCACCCAATGCAAATTACAATAGGTAACCTCGGAAACAATTCAACCCAAAAAAAAAAGACAAAGACTTTAGAAACTGGAGTCTGGATAAACAAATCACTCATATACCGGTATCGCAACTTGTCAATTTTGCTAGAAATTTATTTATTATTTATTGAGCTAGCTCTGACATGGATCTCCAGTTCCGATACTGTCCGTATTCAAGAGAAATGAAGTCAAAAGTTAAAAGTCATGAAATTGTAATTTGTCTATTAACCTTCCCGTACCAACTAAGTTAGATATTGGAACTTAGGAGGTACTTCGGTGACACTGCAATATAATTTTCTTCGCTCCCACTTGAAAATGTCACGTATGTGGAGTCTGCCACCAGATTCAGAGTCTCGGCGCCTTATCTTTTAACATGGTCCATTACCGGTATACCTAGATATTGAACAGACTCATAGTAGCCCCAGAAAGAGATGTTCAGGTGAAATCATCCTTTATGGAGTATATATAACCGCACGGTACTATCTACATGGTACAAACTCACACACTCTCTCCGTTCTTCGGAGATCTTGGAAAGTTCACCGGATTGCCGAACCACCGGAAGGCGTCAGTACTGATTAGCCAACCTCTTCAAATCTTGCGAAATTTCGAGTTGTCCAAGTGACATGGCTTTTAAGGTCCATCTAATGCGTTTGCATCGGCCGAGAACGACAGCAATGTCCCTTCACGGTTTAGCGGAGAAGAATGACCGTCTAGCATCTGCACCTGCAGTAGTATAGAGACCTGCAGTCTCATACATCCTTCTTGGATCCTTTCGACTCTGCTTGTGGCTCTCTGACCATACAATAGATATTGCAAGTGTCACCTTCATCATCGCAAACCATCTTCTTTTCAAAGTGGAATCCGAAGGATTCGTATATCTTCATGTTGGGGATATCCCGACTCGATTCAAGATAGCATCTCTGTCCTTCTGCATCAGCAACATTTGTTACTTCCTTGGCTAACGCCTTTCCAATTCCCATCCCCTGGGCGTCAGGATGAACAACCATGATATTTAGAAAGAAATATCCTCGAGGATCTGTCCAAATCTCGGATTGAGCTTCTGCTTGCCTATCCTTCCAAATATAATAACGCTGTGGCGAGATTGCGTTAGTATTCCTTCGGGGGTCGTCTCACGATTTCATAGCAAGGAATTGCGATTGAAGATAGAATACCTTGCGAAGGATTTGAGAAACTTTCGAAAGCAATAGAGTAGGGCTGACTTGGCCGTTGCCTGCATGCCTTGCCTGTTGCTTGTAGGACTTGGCAACAGATCTTCCACAGTCTCATCTCGAATAGAGTTTCTTCCCAAACACAATCCTAGAAGCTAGGTTGAATTCCGCACTGCAATTACCCACGAAAGTGAAGAAGACTGCGGGCAATGCAGCAAGAAAATGGCACTCTCATGACTTTGAGGCTCCTGCTAAGCAAAGAAGACTGAATATACAATACGATTAAGCTTTCTTACCTTTACATTCAAGCCACCTCGACCGTACCAAATATTCATGCCTACTTGTTGAAACCACATTTTCCAACTATCAAGCCATTCTGCCCATGTTTCTAGCGTTCCAGAAGATTTAGGTGGTAGCCACATTGCAACGCCTAAAATTCGTTGGCTTTCAGAGTCTTTAGCAACATAGAACAAGCCGTTTCGAATCCCCCAACGACATCGAATGTCAAGAGATACCGAGTTTCTGACTAGGTTCAGCTGTCAAAATATATGTCAATGACGAACAAACATGATGGTATCAGGTATCACGAAACACGCCCTCGCTATGATTTCAGCGAGTCAAGCTGACTAAAAGCGAAGTGGAACAATTGCTTGCTACAATACAATGCTTGAAGAAAAGTATAAAACTAGAGCAAAATTGAACATCAAGAAATGAGAAGAATTTACCTTAGATCGATCATTGTAAATCCAAAGGTTGTAAGGGTCTTCTTTGAATGCTTCCTGAATAACGCTCACGGCGCCAGGAATGTCGTCTTCTGTAAGCCGAGATATGGTGAAAGCCATTGTAAAAAGTCGAGTTGAAAATCAAAGTGCGAGGTAGCAAAGTATGAGGATGGAGAAATGTGAGTTTATTCAGACTTTATAATAGTTTCACACAATTGTCCCCAATCTCAATTTTAAGCTACAAATAGTGGTGGTTATCAGAGGAAAAACCTTGACACATGAATTGGCGATATTCGTTATCTGCAGCTTCAGAGGTTTTTGCCTTAGCATTCTGGACCAATGGAATTTCATTACGAAAGTGAAAAGATATTACTAGGCAAGCCACGGTACTTGGAGGTGCGTGGCTATGAAGGATCTTGAAGATGGTATACGTACAATGCATTGTAGTGTAAATTACTTTATATTGAAGATTTCATGATGTTTCGGAACTTCCCTAGACAACTTTCTACTCCGTACTTTCACGTAGTTCTAGGTACTTGAAAGAGAGGCACTCCTTTATATAATTTGGCGAGAAATTCACCGTTACTATGAAGTGGGCTTCCGCTTCCCTTCGGACCCTTCCCCATCCTTTGATTCATAAATTAATCAAATCTATCACTCCTCGGGAATCTCAAACTCCTTCTTATCTTAAATGCTTCCTGTGGTGCGGAGTTAGCTTGCACCTCGGAAAAAACCCCTTTTAGAGCTTAGTGTCGGTTAATAATACGGTCGGTAGCTTCATGCCGTGTTTATTCAGCCTTGCGGAAGGTATGGGACCTCATTCCTTTTTCAGCCCCCATCACTCACGAACGTCTTGAAGGTGCAACAATAACATTCATAACCCTCAATAACCGTACTTCCGCTCACTTTGTCGACGAGTCGAAACAATCTTTCATAGGTTCTAATTACCATTTTTCACATATACTCCTTAGGATGTAGCTAAGTTGAGCGGGCCCATGATGAAACCAGCGGACAGTGCGCGAAACACCCTCTCCGTCCCAGATATCATCAAATTTTCCCAAGCAATGTCTGTCCACCAGTCAGTGGCTCTGACGTACTGCTGCGAGCTTCTTAGTTGTCTTGCAATGATCTGCCGCATTCGGGGCAACGCTCAGCCTGGAGTCTTATGTCAAACACAGTCATGCTTGAGATGCTGAACCAAGCTTGATATAGTCTGGTCGAGAGCGAAAGAGCACATTATTGCCTGTGTAGGTAATCTTTCGGTTAGGCTTTTTTCCCTCGTGTCGCATATACCAATTCTTTACAAGTCTATGGTGGCTTTGCATGATGTCTCTTTGTACGACCTTCGGTTCGTCCCCAGATTCAAATTCAATGCATGACCATTCCCAGAGTAGCAAAGATCGTCCACTCTCTTGACTTTCTGCCAAACCTCACCCTCGCCTCCACTTCATTAGCTAGTTCCGATCTTTCGAAGGCCCAAGGTTCACGACTTGGCTGCTTCCTGATTCCTTTTCCTTGTCAACCGTTTGTTCTCTTACTTGCGTTCTACACACGACTGGATCGTGACGTTCTTTCTTTCATCATTCTTTTCATGAGATCCGGTATCTACATTATCACCCTCACTCTTGTATTTCGAGGCAAGGAAAATACTCATTATTACATGTCCATATCCGATTAGCTTCTGCCGGTCGCGATACGGGCAGCGACGACTTGCTGGAGGAATGAATACGACAATGGCACCAATGAGAGAGCAATCAGAGCAATATATGAACCAGTTGGTTCAAAGGAATGTTATGTTGAACGGTCTGATATTGGTGAAAAAGGATGGAAACGACAATGGAGATGGACACGTCAGTGATAATGGGAATAGAGACGCAAGCGACAGCAATAATGGAGACGGAAGCGGCAATGATAATGGGAATAGGGATGGAACCAGCAATGACAATGGGAATAGAGATAGCTCATCAATTCCAATGGTCACAAGGACTGCGTGGACCCAAATTACAGATACTGCTTGGACTACACAAACTGCAACTGCCTGGACCACGCAAACTACGATCACTACTTCGTCAATTGTGATGACTGTTGTTGTTGTCGCTACCCCAAGTTCCACATCGACATCAGAATCTTCTCCGATGACTTCTGTGAGTTGGGACGAAAGCTTTTCGTCAGTGGGTGTACTAACTACATACAGATATCCATCACGTCTGCTATACCGTCACTTCCAACGGGGTCAGTTACAGCATTTAGCATGCCGAGCTCGGGGCAGCCAGGAAGGAAAGGATTATGTACGATTTCCAATGGAGCTCCATGCGAATTTGCTACGGCAACCACGTCTACTTTCAGTGCCTTTGAGGCCATTAGTGCAAGTGCTGCACCGACTGCTTTTGAAGATGATGCTTCATCACTTCCTTCAGGAATACCATCTCAATCTCAGAGCGAAAGTGACCACAATGATGGTGATTTAAGTCCTTTAGCAGAGAAGCTTTTGATAAGTGCTGGATCAATAGGTTTGTTGCTCTGAATGGAATGATAACTAATCAATGCTGACCTTGATAAATAGGGATATTCGTCATCCTTGGAGCTATTATATGTCTCGTCATTAGAATGAAGAAGATAAATCGACTAGCAAGGGGAGAAATATCAGAGGAAGAAGCTCGTTGGTATGGATGGAGAAGAAACAGATATGGCTCGGGTCGTCCTCCCAGTTATGTTAGCGGTAAAATTTCACAAAATGGCTATCCTATTGATGAAAAATACGCTGGAAGGGAAATGGCTGGCTTCGATACCCCTGACAACAAAGTATCCCTCGGACGTCCAGGATCTGCAACCGTAAATTTAAGAGAGCTGCGTACAGATCTCCAAAGACAAAACTCGACCAGGAGCAACCAGTCGGGGTCGGGCATGTCTGCTAGTCCAGTTGCCGGTCCAGGTCAATCATATGGGCCTCCAAGCAATGCAGATTTCTATTATTCTCAAATAGGAACTATTAGATCTCAACAGTCAGGACTATCAGGACAATCTTCAAATGCTTATGACTCTTCTCGAAAAGAAGCCAATCACATCAGCTACCTATCCTCAATATCGTCAGGATTTGGCGATTCACTTGTAATGCCTGATGATAGTGCTCCTCCTCAAAATCCAGTCTCTCGATTTTCTTGGACGACTGCATCCCAAGGTGCGCCACAAAACCGAGATACCATATACACAACAACGTCGGAGGAGACAGCTCCACGATTCCGTACTGTCAAATCATGGGTAGCTCAACAAACGGGACGGGTGGAAAGGAAACAAAGTAACATGGAAGTGCCAGCAATGCCAGAAATTCCAATTTCATATACCCACCGGTCACAAGTTCCCGATCCTTTATTCGCCGAGGCACATCGACGGAAAGCGAGCGAGAACCCGGCTTTTAGACATCACCCCGGAGATGAAATTGAATTTGGAAGAGGCTCACGTGTTCCGAGTTCGATTTTGGATAAAAGTATTGGGTTTTAATTAAACAAGAAACAGAAGAACTCAAACAGAGCGTGGGACGTACAAAAGATTAAGTTTCACAAATTGTGAATCCATATTCCATTGTTGTACATATATGTCCACCTACCTACTTGTTCGTTCCAGCCTGGTGCTTGATTCGATGATAATTGCATAGCGTGGAGCGGGGAGCATTTGTTACATTTTTTCCGGGTTTAGTAGTTGATTGATTGGTTGGATGATTTATTGATATTTTTCTGGTTTTTGGTTTCTGGGGAACGGGAGGAGGGGAGATTGACAGGTATAACATATTGTAATGTCATGTCATGACGGGGCTGGGGCTGTGGATAGAGATGGAGATGGAGGGGGGCGATGATGTGTGCTTAGGAGTACAAGAAGGGAGGGAAGGGGGACTGGTGAATGAATTTACAAAATCGACGAAAAAGCAGACTTGGGCTGGAAGTGAAAAGCCCTATGCACCGCTGCACTGTCAAGACTTCGATGCATTGCTTTCAGGCAATCAATACATGAATGTGTGATTTGGAGTGGCACGGGAAATGAAGTAACGAGGTGTGATGGGCGAGAACGAAACAAGGTGAGTTTTAGAGGGGGGGAGGAAGGGGGTTGACGAGGTGGTGGTAAAGGCGATGTGAGAAGAGACGCAGAAAAAGCAGAGATTGTTGTCTATCTGTCTGTAGCTTTGTAATATATAAGTGCAATGATACTAGTTTCTGCATGCATTAGAAAGATTTTAAATCATTGATGTGGATGGATGTGTATCCCATGCTATTTCTTGACTCTATGTATGGTCTTCTCTCTCGGGTTCGGGGTTTTTTCAAATCACAGTAGTAGTTTTTCTGTCTACCTTGGCGCTTTAGCTTATATTAAAGGGTTTTGAGGGATACTTCTGGGGATATCTCTGGGGATGTTTCTGAGGATATTTCTGAGGGTATATGTACGCTAGAGTTGCGGTTGTGAGAATAATGTTTCCTGGTGATGTGATATGATATAACCAGCATAAGCACTTCCTTCATTCACATAAGCCGACTTGATCAAATCAGTTGAGAATCCATCCATCTGATCTGTAACCTTGGTAGTCTTTCTCGGTTGGGAGGGAGAATTAGCTGTTGCTAATTACTCGAGTATATATAAATATATATATATAAAAGGTCAACCCCGTCAACCCCGTCAAACCCTTCCTCCCATTAAATTATTATTGCATTTCCCTTTTGTTATTCATATTTATATATTCAAAATTTGTCAGTATGACAATTCCCAAAGACTCTAGCTAATCTAAATTCCAATCTCCATGCCTCAAACGTTCATTCTGGGGGTGTAATTAAGACTTACTTTCACAGCAACCCGTTTTAATACGCACGCATTATATAAGCGAGATGGTGTTTTGGGGCTTGTTGGTTTGTGGCTCTCTCTACTGGATTGCATTGTGTGTTAGTTAGTCTTGTGTTTTATTGTTTTGGAGGGGTTTGAAAGGTTTGGAAGGATTTCGGGATTTCGGAGATTTCGGGGATTTTGGGAGGGGTATCATCAGTGCGGCTGTGTGGTGTTTGGTTTTATTTTCATCTGATGATTTTATATGATTTGGTTTTGGGTTTGTGAGGAGGGGTGAACTTTATCGTTGCTTGGACTTTGGAGATTCCGAACTTGTGGATTGGAAGTTAGGGGGGAGGGTTGTGCGTGCGTTGAGTTGAGTTGAGTTGAGTTGAGTTTAACTCAGAGGGGAAAATTATACCTATAGACTCTTCCCGGAGACTTCATGTTTTCTAGCTACTCTACCGGCGTTTCCGTTCTGTATCTCCAACACGAGCCAGGAGAAATGTATGATGATTTTCAAAGAAGGTTCGAGGAGTAAGATCTTACATGGGAATTTCCATCAGATTTCCACTAGGATTTTCCCCATTGAGATCACGGTATGATAAGAAGTTAGGACAGGGAAATCTAGATGGAAAATGAAAAAGCGCAGGATAATTCCCAGCTTCGCATTGACTAGGTTCTCTACTGAGCTTGCTATACAATCTTATTTACAATATCAAGAAGAGTATCAAGTTGGCGAAGATAGGAGAGGAGTTTTCCGCCGTACACCTCTCAGTCTTGAATCGAGACTAATCTTATTTTTATCATCATTCTCTGTCCTTTAATCGGTGAGGCCTGATCACCAATGCAATAGAGATAGGTCACTGGATAATGCCGATAAGCAGTATAGTTCTAAGGCGTCATCTGGGCAGTAGCAGGTGAGAGACCCATCTCAGAAATCCAGTTTATTTTTAATCTTCGGAGTTATACATCATTATAGAAGCGACACTCCAGCTCGCCCATATTGCACAAACTGTCTTTTTATGAATAGAGGAGGAAGCATAGCCCATCTTGCCAATGGGATGTATGTCTCTGTAAACGAAAAGTTAAAGAGAAGCGGTTAGAATCCAAGGCTTACTTAGCTCAACTTTGACGAATGAAGGAAGAGCATCACCAAGGGCTGTAGCAAGCGAGTCCTAATTGGAATTATGAAAACATATATATATATACAGAACTTGAATCACATCACCAAAGAGCCCATGACCAGTGCGGGCAGCAGTCTATTCATGAGATTCGAGGACTGCTTTTGGGCCTACGACATCTCCATCCGTGTGTGTGTATAGCTATAATAACATTCTTATTCTCAGCTTCAATCGATTTCTTTGATGAGTCTTGAATGAATTTAACGTTATCGGCTAATGGAATTATAGGAGGTGCTGGTTTGGTATTGAAATTCAGCAGGAGTGAATATTCGGTGGGAAATCCTTCGGGTTTGAAGTAATTGGAAGTTTGCCCGGTGCGGTGAATGAAGACTATGGTGAGTTTAGAGTAGTGGTATTTGCCATGATTAGTCAAGGGGCTACTAGCGAGCTCTATCTAGCTCTAGATAATCGAGATGTAAATTAATTTAAGAAACGACAGTTCTCCGAGTAAGAAGAAATCGGCTCTATTTGCAGCGATCTACAAAATGGGTTCAACAATTGCTCCATGTCGAGTCCCAGACACCGAGAAGGAGGTATGGAGAATGACGAATCAGATTTTATTCTTGCTATTTCATAAGTCCTCGACGATGGATAGGTCAGGTCAACAAGAAGCAACTATCGAAGAAGATGAAACGTATTAACGATCGATGATGAAATATCTAACGAGACGCCGAAATTTTCCACCTAGTTCATATCGTCTAATAGTCTACGTTACGGGCGCCAGTGATGTTATATTAGAGATCCAGATGCATTCCAACCAGATCTCCATATCTCCATACGTTCCTAGCCAGATCCAGCGATCTCACATTGAAATATTCGATAGCACTATCGTGAATCTCTTCATGCTCATGAATGTAATATATACCACTCTATACCTAAGAACGCACTGAATACCGGACATGCCAAGTTGGACATCGAAATGATGTCTAATTCTCCCCGAGGATATCGGCCCCCGGATCCACCAATGGAAATGGAATTACATATCACCTCCGACCACCACCGATTATCACCGAACACCAGAAGCCGGGCTCCACCCGCGACGTTGCATACCAGCCGCGTTACACGCAAGGATGCAGACACAGAAACGTAAGCTTCTCGGGCCATAAGTCAACGAGTACGCGTGCCTCACTGCCGAGCAATCCCGATGAGCTCCGCGTTTCTTCCCTCCGAGCATGGACACCGTCCCATTCTATTCCGAAAATGATGCCGGCAGTCGCAGTACGAATCAACAGTAGGTATAGTATGAGTATCAGAATATATATGTAAAGCGTGGGTACCCTTGACTGCTTGGAACCGGGCGGTGGAAAAGTATATTAGGAGGAAGAAGGAGGCTCCGAGAAGAAGAAAGGGTAGGGAGCTGAAAACGATTGTTCGCCGTGAAGCAATTCTAGACGGTAATCAAAGGAATTGAAGCAATCAAAACCAACTTAGAACGACCAAATAAAATACACAGCAAATCATAGGAAAACCTTCCCTAAAACCAAGATCACAAACCACACATGAAAGAAAATCGTAATTCATAAATCATTTTTATAGATAGATGTTCATACCACCTACCACCTACCACCTACCACCTCTATACGTTAAAAATCAGAGAAAGATTTATATCTATAACCAATGATAAACCC
>NGKH01000009.1:932763-949812 GCA_002162575.1 Sclerotinia glacialis | reverse complement strand
TATAACTGGACTGTGAAACTCTGTGGAACGATTGGTACTGGAGGAGGAGGGATGCCATTTTGAGCACGAACTTCGGCCTGGGAAAGAGTAGGCTGGGTCCACTCGGGCTGGACTAGTACTTCTGCATAGAGGACTTCAGGGTTACAAGAATCGTAGAGGGCTACTGCATAGCAGTTTTTCGAGGCTGGCAGATTGGTATCAGGTCGGCGGAACAAGTATTCGGGTTGTAGGTCGGAGCCATCTTGTCGGAGGAAGATAGGGGTTGAGAGGGGAGTATCGGTTGATGCTTTGAAGAAGAAGGTGGGGAGATTCTCGTCAAGCATGATGATTTGATGCAGTTACAAGGACTGCTGCAAGATGTGGTTGGCTTTTCAGGTCTTTAAAGAAAGTTGATCCAAGGGCAAGCAGATAGATAAATGGAAGATTTGTTGGATGTTTTGAATGTTTTGGATTTTCACTCTGGAACGGACCAAACGACTATAGCTAGATATGATGAAACGCGGTAATGTTGCCAGTATGATTCGGACAAGATAGTTAGTTGTTTGTAGCTACCATACGATAATAATATATCATCCAAGATGCCCAAGGTGGGCTGCGAAGGATTGAAAGTTCCCGTAGATGAGGCTGAGCCTTTCCTTCCCACATGCATTCATTCACCACTCAGCAAGGCGTAAACAAGCGTCAAGAAACAATACCGCACGCTAACCCTTAATTGGCTCGATTAAGTTCGGCAGATTATCTATCTATCCATTTAACTGCACTCATCTATTTTTATCATGTGGATCAGAGCCTTGATTAAGTTTCTACCGGTATAGATTCGAATCCTCATTCGTTACTACGAAAGCTTCACCCTCCGTCATTTACTACTTTCCTCTGTAGATTACATCCTCATCCAGCTGGAGAAGGCTTTGTGCGGAGTATACTAACTACCTAAGGCCCACCTAAAACAAGGCTTTCAACATCTTTTATACAAGAGCCTTTTTAAAAGGTTACGTTATATACCTCAATGATTTGTCTATCAGATAGACTGATTCTCTAGATTATTAATCAGTCGAATGTCTACTAGTTACTAGTCACACTAAGGCTTGTCTAAAGCTAAAGACCCGATTTAATTTGATCACGGAGAAATGTCAACAATTGTAAATCTCTAATAAATTTTTGATAAATTTTTGATAAATCTCCGATAAACCCTCTTCATTTGATTTATGTATCTTCCTATTCCCATTGTTTCCTTTCCACAGAAGCCAGCCCAGCCCCTCTCAGCTTTGCCAAAGCTATTTTCCCCTGGATTTGCCCCGCCCTATCAGCCACTACAGGCTGCCTATATATCCAAACCAGGAGTTTCATCCAAGAACTCCCTTCCACAGTCAAATCCGACCAAAAACAAATATTCAACCGTTCATCTCATGATACGCCTTATTGATAGATAACATGACCAAAAAAAAAAAATACCAAAACAGCTGGCTAGCTGATAAATAACAAAGTGAATTTACCCTAAATTTGTAATTCCATAAATTCTCTTTCCAATACACATACTATCACAAGGAATTGTGGTGTCGCCTACTTTCGCTATGCAGTGCTAACCAATGCAGCAAATCCAAGGAATAACGTCTAATCCGAAAAGCTGACCAAGGTCATATAATGCCACCAGGGGGGTCGTATATGGAGTTGTTCCCACCACGACCACCATTCCTACCATCTAGACCTGCACTTCCAGGAACGTCTTGTATTCCAGGCTCTGTATTGGGGCTAATCTTCCTCAGCATAAACATAGGCTTTTTGCCTTCCTTGTCTAATTGTTTGAATAGAATTAGAGGCTTCTCTTCCATACCTAAACATCTTTCCTTATCCCCATAGACAATGTACAAAGCGTATTGTTTCCAAGGTGCATTAATGTTGTATTTTTTCAAAGCAGCAGGCAAGACCTTGTAGCATGGGTCTTCCATACTGACACGGAATGATTTGAATATTTCGACCGAAGCACCACCGCCAACAGAAGGTGGCTCAAGGGCAGGTGTTTGGGCTCGCCGTGAAGGTGCTGGTTTGGTACTCTCGCGGGAGTATGTAGATGGAGGGTACTGGTCGTTATCGTCTGGAGGGAAAGTGCTGCGGCCTGGAGTAGGTTGTTGATCTGATCGGTATGAACGTGAGGCCAAAGTGGACCCACTCAAATGATTGGGAGGAGGGGAAGTCGGCGAGGGCTGATTAGGCGAAGGTTGACCGGGTGAGAGTGATTGCGAGCCGTTGTTCGTAGCGCTGAGGTGCGATGAAGAGAGGACTGCCCGCTCGGTAGCGTTTGCAGGGTCGAGTGCTTGTTCCATCAGAGACCTATCATGACCGGATTGTAAGTTGAATGTAGGGGACGCATTCTTCGGCGTTGATTCTAGGAAGAGCTTTTTGGTTGAGAACTTCCGCGAAAGTCCTGATTGGCTTGAAGAAGGCGTTGGTGCAGGAGGTGATAGCGTATTGTTGTTATCGTAAGAATATGAGCTTTGATTGTTGATTCCAGGAGGGTGGTATGGTAACGGTTGTCCTTCTTTAGCCATCCGAAATACCGGTAAAAGGTCCTCCCGCAGTCGAGTATATTCAGCAGTTAGCCTGCGTAATTCCATTTCTGCGATGCTCATTCGTTCGTCTCGCAATCTTAATTGCTCGACAAGGTATTTGATGTCTTTGAGTGTCGCGGTAGCATACTGAGCCTCGGCGTCTGCTGCTACAAAGGAAATCAGCTCAAGTACTCATTGCCATTCAATCAACCAACTCACACAGTGGCACATAATGATCACTCTCTACAGGCACATTCTGCTTGATCTTGATGTCGTAAACGTTCTTGAGAATTGTAAGTCGATGCCCCACACTAGTGATTCCCATCTCTTTTAAATCGCTATGGTGTAATGCTACCAATACTTCTCCAGTGATCCCACCGTCTATCTCTCTCAATTAGATAAGAGTTCAAAGGTCAATCAATACCGCTTTAAAGCATACCTAAGAATATATCATCATATAGCCGCAGTCCCAGACCACGTACAAAATCGGCGCAATCTTCTTCGGTCCAGGACGTTATGTTAGCTTCCGGTAGAGTATCCCCGATGCCATGGTTGCCGTATGTAGTCGGGGTATGCTCATTAGAGGAAAGACCGTCGGAATCCTCTGAATCGTTGGCGAGGACTGGGGAACTGTTATGCACACTTCTCTCGTACTCGTCATCCGCGTCAGATTCTGGGTAGGCTGTGCCGGACTCGAATGCCATAATTATATCTCGAAGGCAAGAAGGCGAAGCCGCGCAAAACAGACCAAAAGGCTTTGTCGCAGCGATTGAAACCAAGTTCTTACAAGAATCATACAGTAGGATGCAGACGTTTCGCTTAACCTTCTGTGAAAGAGTGGTCCAAGCTCTGCGCTTAAATTTATGGAGCTGAATGGATGGATGGGTGGTGGGTGAAGTTAATAAGTTGGACGTTTTTCCTTTACTTTGGGTCGTAGAGTGAGTGCAGAGTGAGCACAGAGTAGGCAATGAGAGGTCGTTCAAAGGGAAGCGGGCGGGTTAACCGGTTTTCAAGTGAATGAGATGAGGGATGTATGTATGTATGTATGCCAAACACTGGGTAGTGTCGTCCTATGAAGGTGAAATTGTATCAGGATTAGATGATTATGATTGGTAGTTAGGAGGTATAGCTAGTATTGTGATTATCACCAAGCAGTAACTCAAAACGATTTCAGTATCACACATCCCAAGCAAGAAATTTGACAACATTCAGTTACATGTTTAGAATACTGGATTGTGAACTAAGTCGGTTGTACAATACAATACATAATATCACAAGCTCCAAGTTTGACATGTACTATGTATGGGTGATACATAACTACATGCTTCGTACCCAACTAGCGAGCTAGCTACTTCAAATATTCACTCGGTCCATTGATATAATTTGATATAATTAACCACTTTTAATTTCCCCTCTAATGACCACTCAACCAGCCATTATATATACATCATTCAAGACAAGGATCTATGGGAGGCAAACAGATAGCTGCTCGGAGAAAACACCGAGTAATTCTCCATATGGAACCAGGGCGTTAAAACACAGGAAAAAGGCTCCATAAATATCTCAAGAGCAAATATCGATGATCCATCGCCGCTGGTTCTTTATTTGACCACTGTTATATATAAGTATATAATCACCATTCACATCATCGATAGGAACCAATGCATAACACAATACTTAGCTGAAGCTCATATCAGGTCTCACCAACGGGGGCGAAAAGCTCAATGCTACCTAGTGTGTAACCCTTCGGATACCCGCGTACAACGGAATCTTTGATATATAAATCCATCAAGAGCAGTATGAGAGGGGTGGAAAAAAAAACCAATCGAAAATAACCAGCCGACGATGCAAGCAAAACTATGTACAAGGTGTCCTTGCCAATGCCGAATGAACAAATCTTTCAAAGATCCAATGTTGTGGTATAAGGTATCCCATCCCCATCCCCATGCCAAACCCTCCTTTTCCCCAGTAGCGCCAGAATTTGTGCCCAAACCACTCCAGCTTCATCATAAATTCATTGATTCATGTAAGATTTACAATTTGTATTTGGTGTTCATCGTGAAGATTGTGTCCTCATTTTGCGGGCTAACCAATCACCAAGCATTCCATCCAAACGCTGTAATATAGTCAGTACAATAAAATTTATTCCCATCTCATCAAAACTCACATTGGTTATATCTGCCAGTTTGGCATTTTCTTCCTTGAAAAGGTTACCCACAACAGGATGATCTGATCCTGCCGGCACGACTCCTGATTTATCGTACACAACAACTAGCAGATCTCTTATGTCTGTATCATCATCGAAGAATGTCCTGAGATGCGAATCGCTCCATGTAGGTGTAGATGTTGAAGTTGTAGAGCTTCCCGTCCCCTTCTTAACATCATCAGCATCAATAAGCTCAGGTGAGGGTGAAGGTGATGACAATGGTGACGGTGGTTCTTCTTGACTAGACGTATCTACCATAAGTGCTGGTGGATGAGAATTTGTCGGTGTGATCGGAGAGACTTGTACTGGCGATTCCGATAATCTCTCATCCATAGCGTCACGATTTTCATTCGCAGGGGCTGCGATGTAACTGTCAGGAAAGCTACCTGGAATAGGTCGTTGAGCCTGTTCACCTGAGGAACGAATAGGTTCTTCAACATCAGACTCTTCCGAAGATGAATCAAAATCATCCAATTCGACGCGAGCCTTTGCCTTCTTGGCTTTGACAGGTTTTGGCTCCGAATTGGTAGAAATTGCGGAATGTAAAATTTTAGATATCGGCCCGGGTGACCTGGGACTCGAACTCGTGAAAGAGCTGGGAGATTCATGTTGGCTTGGAGTAGCTGTTTGTGGCTCGGGCTGTACTAGACGTAACGAAGGGCCTGGGGCCGAATCAGCTGCGAATGCACGTTCAGAAACTGTCGCAAGCGGTGGCTCCATAGACCTTGGCGCCCCCGAGTTCTGGTTGCGACTGGGAGAGGTTTCCGGTCGCGGTTGTTTTTGTAACTTGTTGGGCTGTTTCTGAGCTTCAGGACTTGATTCCTCGACAGATGCCAAATCCGAGTCCTTGCTAGGGGAAGGAGATGACCGAGGATTCTCGCTTGAATGCTTGCTTGATGTCATTGAATCTTCGAGATCATCATCTTGCTGCTTCTGTTTCTTGTCCTTTCGCTTGAATAGCCCGCTAAGCATTCCTGGCTTCTTCTCCTTTTCTTTCTTGTCCTTCTTGTCCTTCTTATCCTTAGTTTTGTCTGAGACAAGATCCTTCTCGAGTCTATCAAGGCTCGCCCTCTGCTTCTGTTTCTCTGACTCATTAGATGTCCGAGTTGAAGTGCTAGAATCGTCACGAAGCAGATTGGGCGTAAGTGTAATTTTTCGAGTTTCCACTGTGTCGTCTTTGAAGAATGAATCCGTGTTGCGTAGAGTACCATTCCTGGATTTGCTACCTTCTAGCTTTCCTTCCAATATCTCGTCGCTATTTCTAGCTGCGTCTAAGCTTGATTTAACGGCAGAATCGTCACGTTCTGGACTTTCGGATTTCACTTCACGTAACTCAGAACGTGGTTTGAGCGGCTCTATTGCAACCATTTCATCGTCCTGGACGGCCTGCTCTTGCTGCTCACTCAATTGCTCTTGCTGCCCGTAGAAGTCTCCATCACCATCCTCTTCGTCAGTAGAGTAATCGACATCCGAAGCTTCGACGTATGTCGGCGCCGTAAAGGTCACAGTCTTGGCATTCCTTCGTCGAATTGCTTTCTTCAGGGGGTTTTTTGACTTCTCTGCTTGGTCTCCCAACCTGGTCGATGAAAGCTGCGCATGTTAGTAAGGTATCGAAGGCCGAGAAAATATCACGTACATCAATATTCCTATGTTTGTTAAGTCTTGCTAGTCTTTCTGTTGGCGTTTCGATATGTTCTGCTGGTAAGTAACCTACCATTGAAACTAACGTTAGCGATTAGATGAGATGATTTGCGGTGCGACTTGCCTATACTGCTGTCCTTGACTACCCTCACGAGCCACCAATAGCTGTTACTATCGTCCAGTAAAACCATGGTGTCTCCTTTGGTGGCATTCGCTTGGCCTTCTACTGTAGCGACGAAGGTATGGAGCGCGTAGACGAATTCGAAATCGATGTCCTCTGATTCTTGTAAGCACTCTCCACCCCATCCGGAATCAACAAATCTAGAGTCAGCAGCATATGGAATATCATCGTCATCATCATCATCGTCGTCATCATATTGGTCTTCTTCGTCCTCGGAGCTTTCGTACGGTATCGTCATTGCCTCGTAGTCGTAAGGGTCGAAAGAGGGAGTTGGGGTCGTATCCTGGTCCGAATCATGCATTGCTGTGAGCTGGTCATGAAAATACTCTTCGTTGTAGTCCTGGTCTTGTTTCTCCATGTAAGGTCCATACTTTTCCGGGGTTACTGGTATAGGCGCGTCGGTATCGTAATTGGACGTGGTACTATTCGCTCGGTCGAGATACTCACCTAGATGATGATGATGATATTGAATTTCGTGAGCCACCTGGCTCAAGTCCATTTCTAGCTGGTCGCTCATGGATTGTAATGGAAAGAAAGTGGGTGGCTCCACGAAAGGGGATGAACTTTCGCCGCACGCTTGTGAAAACGACGAGGAGCTTGCCCGGGAGAGGGAGTCGGACCTAGAAGGCCAAATTTTTGGAAGGGAATACCCACCATCGTCGATTGATGGAGAGCTTGAGATCTTGTCCATCATGTCATCATCCATGCTATCATCGCCTTCGGCATCTGCCATATCCCCATCTTCGCCCCAAGAACCTGCCGAACCACCATTCTGAGCAATTGCCAAATCATCCTGCTGATTGTTTCCGTTTGAGGTAGAGGTAACTCCAGCGGCCAAGTCGTCACTCGTAAAATCTTGTATCATTTGCCCTTCGCCATTGGCCCATTCCCTTGACACTCGCGGACTTCGATGTTGTTCATCTGCGACTTCTGCGGCGGCTTCTCGCAGTGCTTCGGCCTGATGTGGAGCTGGCGGCCCAGGGCCTAAAGGTGTTACATCTGCCTGCTTCTTGGAATGGTCTTGCGCTGATGGAGCATTTGGGTCCTGGAGGTCAATTGAATCTATAAAATCAGTAACCATTGAAGAGCGGCAGTGAGGTAATCAAGACCAACCGGCGCGAATGATTTCCGGGCGCGTCATGACTCTATGGTATCGTGAGGTCGCAAACCTCGAAAGAATAATGATTCTGGTTCTGGCAGTGGTTTATTTAACTACCACTTTATGAGATGATTTGTGACAGGCACGAGCACAGATTATGATTAACATCCAAATGAAATACAGCGAGAGTGCTCTGCCACATCTAAGCCCAGAAGTGAAGGCCGTGATGAAAGGGAGTGAATAGGGCAAGGCAAGATAGCGACGAATAATTGTTATGAAGTCCAAAAGTATAGAGAGGTCAAGAAGTTTTTGAAAGTTCCCGGGATTAGAGGCAAGACAAATAAATGAAATATGAAATATGAAATGTCAATCAAGCCTTAGCACGGGGCTGATAGGAGGATCGACTTTCAAGCAGCAGGTCATGAATGAAAAGACTTTCTAATGGGAATCAGGAAAAAGGAGTGATTTTGAAAAGTAAGGAAGTTTACTAGGGAAAAAAAATTCAATGTTCGATTAAAAGTAAAATGAGAATATTCTAACAGTAATTGATTGATTGGGGGGTTATGAATGAATAAATAGTATATCATAGTAATTCTGGAACGACTCTATGGAATTCTTGAAAGAGGTTGACCATTTTCCAAGATGTTTCAATTGATTAGATTACTTTAAAATCTTTCACAGTTATTGTATTTCAGTACAGACAGAAGAAGTACAGCTTTCTTTTTGACACAATTATGCACCAGTATTACCGAGCCATGAATGCCAAGACTTTTCCTCCTGAGAATTGTACCCGAAAATAAGTTTCTGTAAATATAAGAAGTTGGAAAAAAAAGTAAGGGAAAGGATAGCTAATTGGAAGACTGGTAAGAGTGAAGGAGTGAAGGAGTGAAGGAGTGATGGAGTAAGTAGAGTAAGTAGAGTTAATAACAGAGTGCGCAGTGAGAGAGTTAAGTAATCTCTTTCTTGCCTGAGGTTAGTTACAGCAGATAGAATAGATCCATCAATTCGTTTCAGAAGAACTTACCCCCTACCTAATTAATATCAATAAGTGTTACCTAGGTTTGCTCAGGCAGAATTGTACTCGACTAAGTATACAGAGTAGAGCTTACGTTACAATATCATGAAGTCATCAAAGAGCTACATTCGACATTACCCATTACCCATTACCCATTACCCATTACCCCGTACATCACATTACGTTATAAAGTGATCCAAAGTGCTGCTTAAAGGTTAAAGGGGATTCAGAAGTACCGTACCGTCAGGAACAAGAAGGTTCATGTACCTGCGCAGGTGCCCATAATTCATTTCTCCTAGCCGCTCCATCAATTTTACTTAAGCAATATTCTGGCTGGATTCAAGATCTTATCGGTGGCTTGACTTCTAGGTATTACTTTTATTTGTTGATTGCGGAATCGGATAAGTGATAAATCAATCATTACGAAATAACATAGTAAATACTCTTGTAATATTCCAGTGTGGCTCGAAGAATCAAACTGAATTACGTAGAAGGTAACCACCCAAAACAACCTCAAAAAAAAAAAGCTGTCTATTCGATTTTCTTTTCCATCTCTCCTTTATTCCTTGCCGAGCGGTGTTGTGGATATATTAATCTTAACTCCGTAGAAATGGTTTCTTTAAAATGGTAAAACTTCAATCACTTTATTATCATTATACTCCGTACTCCGTAGATACATACCGGTGTTATGTCTAGGTATTTCCCGCTTATCCATTCTCACTATATATTTATCTATTTCCCGCCTACCCGTTCTCATTCAAGTTTTCTGATGGCCCTCATGTGCTTATTTACCTCAGTCAGTACTGAGCATTAATTAGTATGCTCGTATGGTGGCACTACATTTCTCTCGACAACTCTGCGCTGTAGAAATGTGCTCTCATACCATCTTCAGCTATGTACACATACATACATGCATACATACATACATACATCCGGACTTATCCAATCGAGGGGATATGCGGGACAGAAAGGTTATTAATTTATGCTTTGCATGCTCGATCAAGTGACCAAGTAATATCCTTTCCTGACCGGATTTCCGGTCTCCCATTTGACGGAATCATGTCCATTGTCAAGACTCGAGAAGGGGAAAAGAAGCCGCCGTTGTATGGAAACCAGTTTTTGCCGAGTGCTGATAGATGGTTAAAGTCTTCATTGGACCACATCATAGGTATCATATTGAAGTTATAAGATTACTCTTTTGGTGAAGGAACTTGAGCCCTTACTCTTCTTATGGATCTGTCATTTGAAATCATGACTTGATGATCGGTTCCACAGTCATTTCGCTGGCAGTGGAAACACCAACACTACCTTAACGTGATATACATAGTATTAGTTACCGAGATCCAATTCCACCGATTACCCCCAAATTCCCCAACTTTTTTCGTAGCACCTAACCGTCCCCCCCCTCCCCCCAATAGCTTAACAGTACCAAGCTTTTTCCCCAAGGCACTTCCAAGGCATATGACCGTTACTTGGCGATGAGATGACGGTTCTACAGTTCCTCGAGAAGAGATCATGTCAGCATTTTCTGAACTTCAACACAGTGAAACTTTAATTAGATTCAAACACTGGTGGAGGGGAAAGAAAAGTTCCCGAATGAGAAAATAACGAGAAAAGAATGAGAACAGAATGCAGACATCAATGTGGTTCCGACCGTGTTACGAGATTTCTGCTCTTTGATACTTATTGTAACCACATATGGGATAAAACGAAACGAGAATTTCACGATGGCTCAATACGACTCAATACGACTCAATACGACCTTACTCTATGTAGATCACCCAGATTAGCTTTAGCTTTAGCTTTGGCTTTTGATTTATTTAAGTATGGTTTGTCGGCTGTATTCTGGCCCGTCAACCCGTGGCGAAGCGTAGTACCGGACATCAAGACAAGTAGGTAAAGGCTACGCTGATGCGCAAGTAGATTGGCCAATTAGTACATGATAATTGGATACGACTGACGATGACAAGGCCGAGTCCGAGTCCATTGCATTCTAATGAAGATTGAAGTCCAAACAGGTTCTATCTACATGGGTAAGTAACTTTTGTTATACTCATGTCCATTCATTATCATGGAACCGATTTGGATTTCAGATCAAGCTGGGAATATGTGTCTTAAAATTAGAGATAACTTATCTAGAAAATACCTAATCCACTTCACTTATCCAATTTAAAATGGAACATTCGAGCGCCGGTGGAAAAAGAGGGGAAGGGGAAAGAAGGGTTGGAAGGGTGTGTGGTGTGGGTGAGGGCGAATCGTCGGGGCTTGGGCAATAAATAATATTTGGATTGGAGTGATGGGTAGGTAAGTAGGTAGGTATTAGGTAGGTAAGGTTATTAGGTAGGTAACTAGATAGATACTAGGTAGGTATTAGGTAGGGTACCTAGTTGGTTTAATTTGAATATTCTGAAATGGAGAGATTCGAAATCAAAAAAACACAAATTCAAATCCTGGAAAGGTGGAAAGGGAAAAAAATTGCACGTATAGATAAAGTTAAATCTGCATTGCATTACACTATACACAAACACAGCATCTCTCTCTTTTAATTGCCTCTTATAGACCCATTGCCTAGGTAATGTAGTATCCATTATATCAATCACTCTACACCCTGTTGGTTGCTTGTGACTTGCCACGATGAAACTGACCTCGAACACTTCATGAATCCAAACATAGACAAGCACATCTTGATCTCCAAATACCTCTCTACCTTATTTTCCACTTTGCTTCCGGTTTTTATTGTATACATTTCTAAGACAGGTTGATGCGTGAGCAAACTCTATTATATTGTCATCGTGGTTTTCATTCTGTCTTTCAAGCATCCCATCCCTCCCTTTTCCAGCTTTTAATCCTCGAATTCAACAAAGCCTGAGCGACTCAAATACTTGGTTGATCTTCACTTACATTATTCACGATCACGAACATCGCAGCGCAATACACAGATATACAGATATACAGATATACACATCTATACATCTACACATCTACACACACATATACATCATTTATCCCAACGCAACAACAGTCTTCATTAGAGAAACCGAATCATTCTTAACATGTCGATAACTTCATACTAAGTGTATATGAGCAATTAGCGGCCGGGCCGCCCCCAATCAGTCGAAAATGGATCGCAGACAATTAATCAACAATCTGAAGCCTTCGACAACTCCATCCACAACCGTTACTCGACCCCATTGCACACCCTTCACCCTTCCCTCCAATGGCGTTATCAATCTTGGGGGACCAGAATATTTTACCCTCACTACCAATGCTATCTTCAGTCCTGAATGTACAGGCACGGCCGATATTGTCATCACCAGTGCGAACAGTCCTGCGTCGTTCATCGATCTTCGTGATCCCTTTTACGCTTCTACGATACCGGAATGTTACGCCCTCGCTGCCACGACCGTAATTGCATACATGCTAGTCATAATGCTTTTGATTACCCCAAGAACATTCCTTGTTCAAGGCGCTGTAGTATTAGGACGACGCGGATTTACGAACGGTCCATCCGGTAGTGATGCGGGCATTGGCATTGGCGGAAGACCTTGGCTACAGAAGGTTGCAGCCTTGACGGTTGCAGTCTCTCTAACTATCGCGACGGCAGATACGTTTCGTGTCGCAGAAGAACAATACGAGCTTGGGTTTATGAATGCATCGGCCTTACAAGACGAAGTCGATGGTGGTATGGAACTCAAGATTATTCGTGTTATATCGGATACCTTTCTGTGGCTCGCGCAAACCCAGACTCTGATAAGATTATTCCCACGACAGCGAGAGAAAATTATAATCAAATGGACGGGCTTTGCTTTAATCACACTGGATGTTTTGTTTAGTCTCCTCAACAACTTCGTCTACAATGGCTATTCGCGACCCCGCCTTTTTACAGATGCTGTACCCGCCTTGGCTTATCTCTTCCAACTCGCCCTAAGTCTTCTGTACTGCGCTTGGGTCATTTACTATGCTATTTCAAAGAAGCGCTACGCATTTTATCATCCGCAAATGCGGAACATATGTCTTGTGGCATTATTGTCGCTGGTATCAGTGTTAGTACCAGTGGTTTTCTTCGTTCTTGACATATCGAAGCCGACACTTGCTGCGTGGGGTGACTATGTTCGGTGGGTTGGCGCAGCAGCAGCAAGTGTGGTGGTGTGGGAGTGGGTGGAGCGGATTGAAGCACTAGAAAGAAATGAAAAGAAGGATGGAGTGCTCGGAAGAGAGGTCTTTGACGGGGACGAGATGCTGGAGGTCACTCCAACATCGGATTGGACTAAGCATCTTCGCAAAGACAGCGATGATAAGGGAGGGACTGCTACGGGTTCTACCTGGCCAGCAATGTCTGGGCTGGCTAACCGCTATAGGCCGCGTGCTACGAACGATCTCGAGGCCGGGCCTGGTTCCGATCAACGTGCAGGAAGACATTTATTAACAACCCGCCCTCCATTGTGGCCTACTAGACCCGAGCCTGTTGCTACACCCATCAATAGGGCGGATACGGCCAGTGCTGAGAGCACTGTCTATGCAGTGAGGTATCATCCCATCGGTGACGCGACTCCGCCCATCGTTGGTGGGAATACAACCCTCTCGAGAAGTAACAGCGGAGCTATATCAATTAGCAGGTCCATTAGCAATGAAGAAACTGATTCCGATAAGCCAGCCGTTATTGAGCAGAGGCAGAATGCCCCTATAGTTGCAGTGGGTGCTCAGAATTGGCATTGGAATGCCCTCAATCCTTTTCGGCATCGAGTCCAAGGGCTTCCAGCAGAAGTTTCGTTGCACACTGCGAAGCCTGCAATACCTTTTAGTAGTCATGAATCTTCGAACAGGTGGGACATGCGCGCCCGAATTGAAGGTTTCGCTGCCGCCCAGGCAGAAAGGTTCCGTGAAAAGACACGCCCTACAGTCAATACAGACCCTCTTCCTCTCACTGTGATTCCAGCACCAAGCCGAAGACGTGCTAACGCGACGGAATCTGAGGGGTCTGATTCAGATTCGGTTCAATCAGCACCTGATTGGCCATATCAGATAGAGAGTGAAACCGCGGGACGTGATCAGCATACTAGAACAAGTGACCCTTACACTCCAGATGGTCTTCAACGGCATTCTATTACTCATCATGGTAGCATATCATTTGCAACGACGATGCAACCAGAAACAGACCAGCGATTTGAAGATTCAACTACCTCGCCGACTCTTGTAAATAGTCGCCAAACTCTCAACTTTTCGAGTTCGCGAAGCAGCCCTATCCAAGCTCGAAGTCCTGTCACGCCGGCTCTCCCCTCAATTATAGGTGGTTTACCAGTAACAACTATACCGGCACCACCACGACGGCCTCGGGTGGAATATCCTTAATACGACATCCATGGTACGATTTTGATTTGAGCATGAGCGTGGCGTTGGGACTAGAGCATTTGAATATTGATATCTAATGTAGGGATATCAAAAAGGAGTTCCAAAAAGGAGTTCCAAAAAATTACGACCGGATATGGGAAGGAAGGAAAAGGATATGGATATGGATACAGATACCACAAAGCAGTGTATACGGATTACGGGTGCACTGTATATATAGTAGTAATCAAGGCATGAGACCACGAATTTTTGGACGAAAGTTGCGTCAAGCATAACATAGCATTAGCCAGCTGTATATTCAAATTATACCCCTTTTTATTTTATATTTGCCAAGCATATATCCACACAGTCCAACAAATGAGTGACCAGTAGATAAAGAATTGAGATAAGTAAATTCCTCTCATGAAGATATACTACTAAACTATAAGAAGTAGTAGTCTTGGATAAAACCAAACGTCAAAAGCGGATGAATGGCTCTTTCTGCATCAATTTCATTCCCGATCCAAGCATATCTTTGATTCGGTGTATCGTTTGCGACGGTACAAAACTACTATTATGGCATTGATGATGTAAATTCTTTAAAGTGCATTGTTCTGCAAGTGAATAATTACTAGGGACAGGGAGTACGTATTCTTTGATGAATGATGACAGGGGAATGATGTTTGAAGGTCTCTAAAGGTAGGATTGGTGGATGAAAGCTATTGAGAACGGACACGAAGAAATTGCTGGTGGAGATATATGTCCGAGAATGCCAGATGAACTTTAAGCTCATTGCTGTACCGACTATTAGTCCGACTTGCTCGGGGGATGATAAAAAAAAGTTGAATGTCCCAAGTAAAAGATTCTTATATTTACTACCTTTTCTTTGCACCATTGTATGTCTTTTAGAATCATTGCATCGCGATACTTACTTCTATTATAATTGGCCGCTCTCTAATATTCTGAGGAATTGCAAACCGTTAAAGTCTTCTCATTCATTGTTTCACAAGATTGGTTGTTCATCGTGTCTGCAAATATGCCTGCTATGACCGAATCTTTTCCGCAGCTGGAGTTGACAGCAAAGCAGGATAAATTAACACCTCTCAATACGCAGAGTCGTATTGATAAACCAAAAATACGACGACGTTCCAGTGGGCTGGGTGGAGAGATTAGAGCTGGAGACACGGGCGCTCCGGCTTTTGCAACTGTCGATATCAGACCGCCCTCATCTGGGACAATTAAGGTCAGTACTATTCCATCTTCTCTCCGCAGACCATTGCTTGTACTGATGGATATGGTGTCAATTAGGCCCAGGCAGATAGAGATCGAAAGAAACCATTCTCGAAGAGGCGGAAAGCAAAGACACTTTTGCAGCAATATAAGAGATATGCATTGAAGCACACTTGGGTTACACCTCTGGCAATCGTCGCAGCTGTCCTCTCCTTATACGTTCTCAACCCGACCAAATCGAATCCCCTACACTATTTCATCTTTCCTGCTTATGAACTTCCTCCAGAAGAAGGTGCTGAACCAGGAGCACCAATTCAATATGGCAAAGGACCGTGGGATTTTGCTCTTGTTTCTTTTTACATTGTGGTTCTTTCCTTCACTCGAGAATTCATCATGCAGAAATTCCTACGACCATTGGCTCGCAAGAGTGGATTGAAGAGTAGGGCGAAACAATCGAGATTTATGGAACAGATGTACACTGCTATCTACTTTGGTATTCTCGGTCCTTGTGGTTTATACGTCATGAGTCGGACACCAGTCTGGTATTTCAATACCCGCGGAATGTATGAGGGGTTCCCGCATAAAACACACGAGGCGATAATTAAGTTCTATTATCTGTTCCAGGCTGCATACTGGGCGCAACAAGCTCTAGTTTTGTGTTTGGGTCTGGAGAAACCTAGGAAGGATTATAGAGAGTTGGTCGGACATCATATCGTGTCTTTGTTCCTTATTGGGTTGAGCTACCGTTTTCATTTCACATATATGGGATTGGCAGTTTACGTCACTCATGATATCAGTGATTTCTTCCTAGCTGTATGTTCAGGATTTCTTTTCACTCAAACACATTTAACTCACACTAACATTATTTCAGACATCCAAAACTCTCAACTACTTGGATCACCCTTTTGTAGGACCATACTTCGCATTCTTCATCGCCGCGTGGGTCTACCTCCGACATTACCTCAACCTCAGAATTCTCTATTCAGAATTTAACGAGTTCAAAACCGTCGGACCTTATGAATTGAACTGGGAAACGGAACAATACAAATGTGAGCTCTCGCATGTCATTTCTACCACTCTCCTTGCAAGTTTGCAAGCTCTCAATCTCTTCTGGTTATTTTATATCTTACGTATCGCATATCGATTCGTCTTTATGAGAATAGTCGAGGATGATCGAAGTGACAATGATGAGAATGAGTTGGCGGAGGAACAGAGGTTAGATGAAATGGCTGCACAAGGAGTAGATGCTGTGGCCGCTAAGGCGGCTTTGTCGGAAGGCCCACTGCCAAAGATTAAATTGAATGGAAATTCGATTAAAGGAAGGAGTTCGGGAGCGGAATTGAAAACGGATGCCGTTACGAATAGAAAGGAAAATGTCAGGTAGACTCCGAAGCCCGGGGTTGAGGAGATACGTTGGAAGGGGTCAGAAGTTGAGGGTTATGAGTATCCACAGGGTTCTTATCCTCAATGATGTGGAGATGGGGATAAAGATTCTGACGAGATATATGTACACGATGTCGCATGAATAACGCTAAGTATAAAAAAAACTAGCATGCAAATGGGGTTTCAACCGCTACCCACAACTGCATCAAAGATCGCTATATCTTATGGATGGCTATGTATGAGTGATGCTTGGAACGGAACGCGTTTGTTTATTACTCAACTAAAGGAAATTTCGAGGGAGAAGGGGAAGGAGGAGAGAATTTCGATTATGGCATATTGATTGTACATTCAGTTTCTTGGGGTTCTTGTATTGATTGATTGAATTTGGTTTTGGGCGGGAGAAGGTGGAGTTGAAAGGGGAAG
>NGKH01000009.1:911619-929174 GCA_002162575.1 Sclerotinia glacialis | reverse complement strand
CCCCCCGAAAAACAGAAATAACCTTAGTCTATTGAAACTATTCGATCACCGAGAAGAATTAATCAATTATACTAAAACTATAAAAGCTCTACAAAGTACCTCATTCGAATTCAAGGTTTTAAAATTTAAAATCAATTATTCTTAATTATAATTGGATTATTTCAAGCTTTGAAACGGCGGTAAAGATATCACAAATACAAGGAAAGGTTATGTGAATTTGATCGCACTTGTACGATCAGGTGGAGTTTGCTGTGACATGTGAAGAGAGTAGGCTGATATGAGAGGATATTGGAGACTGCAAACTTCAATGTGGAGGATGATAGAATATGACAGGATTGGACAGAATAAGAGGATACTATAGGAAATATGAGATGATATTGTGACGGATGTCTAGATGACATGCTTGCATGGATGGCTCTCGAGGCCGTTCCACAAAATAAAGTACATGGGAACACCAATATGGGAAACTTATCGGTTTTTGGCGTTGGTTTGCGTGCGACTCGCTTCCAAATTCCTCGTACAACCTTCTCTGGTTACCGAAGTGATTCAGATGTCGCACGAGGAGAAACATGACTATCGGCAACTCGCCGGGTAGCTGGAAAAATCGAACTGTCGGCCGAGGTGTCGTGTGTTATGCCTCTTTCTTGCAATACTTTCATTGTGAACCGTAGGACTTGAGATAGTGGTACCGGTTTTCGGGAAAAGACGTGTGATATATGTGCGTGGCGCGCAAACTACCTGCCGGTGGCTTGGCAATTCAAAGAGCCATTGACGATGAGTTTCCTCTACTGTTAAGCCGTGCCTTAATGGTAGGCATATGCCATGCCCGATGTTTGCGTGGATACGAACTGCAATTATAATGTATTGTGCAATAAAGTAACGTTCTCCTCATCTCTTTCATGTATGATGAGGAACGCAGATGCGAACCAAGACCGGGCTAAATAGAACTGTCACATATGCAGGCACAGATCGCGAATATGGTTCGCGGAGGTGGGAATTCGCAGTATGCATGTGCTGATGTCAGCATGGATTGCTGCGGGAAGGTGCAAATATTTCATGGTAAAATTGGGGGATAAATGCAGCAGGAATTGTCATTCGTAATGAAATGAAATAATTCACACCCCATCACTAAATAGCGTTTGCAATAATTTGATAAACTTCGCAGTGTGGCCCATTGAGGGGTACAAGTGAAAGGAAGAGCATGTCGAAGACTCGAAGTGGAAGGTTGGCGCAAATATCCTACTATCTTTCGACCTGTCGGACTCGAAGGGTAAATTCGAACATGGCAAGGTAGGGACTACAGGCCTATAATCATGCAAACAAGATGTATTGATCGCCCTTGATCAGCCTTGATCGCCGATTGGATATATGTCTTTTCCAAGAAGAATCGGCGAGGTACAGAGGTCAGAGAAGATGCTCATAGAAAGGAACCGGATAGCCTGGCTTTTCTTGCCTATTTTACCTCACACTTACGAGATAGATGGACATGAATCTTTAGCAAGTCGTGAAAAGCGAAGGTCAGTTCTCACCTACTGGGTACTTTTGGTAGAATATGAGGTTGCAAGCGTTGTGGCTGCAGGGAAAAGAAAGAAGAAAGAAGAAAGAAGAAAATGTACCCCACAATAAGTAGGAAATCATCTTTCTTCTCGAAGAAAAGTATGTGTAGGCGAAGTACACCTAATAACATCGCCTAGGTACGTACCTTTCGAGATACACGGACTAGAACTAAAACTACAGCTAGTACCTTTGGATCTCTAGTATCTGAAATGATAACATTGTACATGGAGTTGAAAGAAGCAAAAAGCAAGAGGGGAGAGAAGGAGGAGAAACTTGACAAGGGAAATCCACTCGACCCGGCCATTTCAAAAGCCTCCGAACGCTCTCCCTCACCGCCAATCTCGATTGAACCTGAGGTAAAGTGGCATGCCGATATTGATTATCTTATGACCATGGGGGGAAAAGGTGGACAATCACACCCTCTTCGCATTATTGGAGGGCATACATATTATATTGTTAAAGTGCTGTATGCAATATATAAGTTACTAGATTAGAAAAGGTACACCTGCGGGGCCGGCCCGAGTGTCACGGCAGCTATGCCCAATCCCGCCATATGTAGTATATGTATGATATCTGCCCGACGGCAGCAATGCATCAAAATGGGAGTCTTTTGACATATTGGCAATAAAAGAGGTACGAGGGTACGAGGGTACATAGGGAATGTCTACCATCCTTTGGTGCATTGGCGAGCGGCACGAGGGGTAAAGGAACGCCAATGTCGGAGAAGATGTTGCCGTAAGCCACATCGGAATTCGCTACCAGAATCAACACAGTACTGTGCAGTGCCGTACACCAGTACTTTCACAGTGATACGTATGTGCTTGATATCGACACTCTATGCTTAATGCTGAATGCTTGAAAGATGCAGGCAATTATATGAATTACTCGAATCTGAAAGTGCTCTCTCTCTCTCTCTCTCTGCCTTGGAGATAAATTATCGTGCTGCTCATGGAACCGATTTCTCCGTTTCCCCGGTTGAGTAAGTAGTAAGGACCTAGGTAGATTTGAAAAAGGTTCACGTGGGCAGGCATATTTTAGAATACTGTAGTAGAGCAGAGTCGTAACCATGCAGTCGTTCACACAATCAATAGCCACCTGAACCTGATATGGATAGAAATCATACATACCGGGAGGTACACCGTCACTTCCCGAAAGGGCTGAGTAAACCGGCAAGAGATAGATAGATATATATATATATATATCCTCAGCACAAATACATCAGTAATCATTACTCCGCTCTCATGCCGCCCCATCAGTACACGATACATTTAGACGAATGGCCTACCACGTGTCAGTAAACTAATATCTGACATGCAGTCGATCCTGATTCATTCTCGAGTGCTCTAGCGGAAGTTCTTGTGTCAGGGATGGAAGTGGTGGCAGTGATGGAAGTGATGGGGGATTCATGGAAAATGGTAGAAGTGGGCCTTTTTCCTGCAGCGCAACCGAAATTTGGTAGCAGATGGGCGCTCAGACCGGGTGTGGCTTGGCTTGGGTTTTGTGTGTGAGACTGTGAGTGTCAATTGATCGTGGTGCCATTAGATCGTTAAGGTCCAGGCCGTCATCTATACTGGGGCCATATAACTGGGGGGTCTGTGATAAAAAAAAAATGTGACAACAACCGGTAGAGAAGAATGCTAAGCGGGTGGAAGATGATACCCAACACGTTGCTGCGCATTCTGGAAGTCTGTACGATTCGAGAGATTTCAATTACCTTTGAAGTTTGTACTCGTGTACTCTAACTTGTCCTCTACTCTGACTGATACTCTACAAGATCCTACTCTTGCACTCTGCACTCTGCACTCTGCTCTTGTACTCTAACTCCTGTCCTCTACTCTTGTCCTCTACTCCTGTCCTCTACTCCTGTCCTCTACTCCCGTCCTCTACTCCTATCCTCTACTCCTATCCTCTAATCCTGTCCTCTACTCCCGTCCTCTACTCCTGTACTCTTTCTTGTATTCAGTACTATAGTAACTCTTAATTTGTAAGACAATGAAACAGAGGTAAAATAAAAATTAAAAATACTATTTACCGAGAACTTTCTTTCATCATAGCGCGGGTAGGTTACAATACTGCTTCCGTAACATCAACGGGCCCCCTATAATATGAACTGCTATACCCTCACCCTCACCCTCACCCTCACCCCTACACTCATGATTTGTATGATGTTTGAAAACTAATGCCATTATGTCCATTATTGTCCTTGTCCCCAATTCCCCCCTTCCATGGACAACCTTCTTTGGAATCCCATCCCAATTATTACCAGGAGCCAAGAATGCTCATGAATGTAAGATTATGAGATTAACCGAATAACCTCAGTCATATCTGGACCATATTGAACATCGTTACTGTACTGTACTGTACTGTCCGGTATCGTATGTAACTGTTACACGAGTCGTCAACCACATACATCGATGCATGATACATATTGCATACCTACTCAGACTGTTGACGATGTATGGGTCGCATCCATGAACAAACTGGTAGGTAGGTAGGCAAATTATGCAGTGTACAATATCAAGTCACAACCTTAAACTCTATGTGGAGTGATTTCCAGCCTGTTTCCTCAAGCTTACCTTTCAATCTCCCAACAATTCTTCATCGTCCAGGAAACTTTTCCTCTTTGTATTTGATGGAGCAATTCAAAGCGCGCATAGGAGCCCTCCCTCATCAAGCATGTTCCCATAGCATCTCCTGCCCCATTGGTGGACATTATACCGGTACCGACGCTCTAATTCATATGGGCCCGGAGCACACTATGCCTTGCTTGACTCTCATGCCTGTGCTCTGCTGGCGGTCAAAGAAATGAGGAGGCTCTCATCAACTACTAGAAGTATAGTACGAAACATCTAACAGATATGACAATACGAGAAGAAAACAAGAAAAGCAAAAGGACAAGACTCGAGAGAGAGAAAAGAAGCGGAGCTCGAAAGTCTAATAAGAGGGAAGAGATTGTACAGTCGTATTGCAGCTACGAAATACTTAGTACTTCAACAACAATTCACAGTCACAAGTCACAAGTCACAGTCACAATCACAATCACATTCACATTCACATTCACATTCACATTCACATTTACATTTACATTTACATTTACAGTCAAATCCACATTCAAATCCAAATCCATATCCAAATCCATATCCATATCCATATTCATATCCACATCCACAGCCGCATCCACAATCCAGTACGAAATACATTCACTGCACTCACTGCATTTGCAATATAAGAGACTTCACCCACTTCACCCCATTCACCCCTTCATCCAATCATTAAACATACCAAACAAAGTTCAAATCAACCAAGAACCATTCGAGGGATTAAATCACCCTTTATTTTTATTTTTTTGCCTATTTTCATCCAGGCTTTATCAATATATTTATTTGATTGACATAAGTACTCACTCACTCCAAGGCCTTGGGCTTTGTATGTTGCGTGTGCCTCTCCATCAACTTCCCTGTACTCTCTCAAACCTTTGCGCAGAACTGACGCATCTATTGTTCGCATTCACACTCCCGAATACAGGTATCCGGGTCCCAATATTGGAATCAATCCAGAAAAAATAAAAGATAAAAGTTGAGAAGATTTGAAATTCCCAAACTAGAATTGCAAAAAGCCAGCCAAGAAAAAAGTTATTGAGAAAGACAAGTTGTTGAGAAGGGCACATTGGGAAGTGGAAAGAAGTCAAAGAGGAGTATAAAGGGTTTTATTTAAAACGTGCGAGAGCAAAGGTAAGCTATTAAAAACAAAGTTATATATTTCTTTGAATTCTAGATCATCAGCATCATCAACATCAACATCAACATCAACATCAACATCAACATCATCAACATCATCACCCAAATACAAAACTACTCAGTACTTTAATTTGGACGTTTTGTGTTTTTATACCTTTCTGAACTCTTCAACATTCAAAAGTACCCATGGTACCAAGTACATCACTTCATATCTTGATATATCAACCTTTTTAAATCATCTTACTATCTTGTTGTGTATATCTCATCTCATCTCATATCATATCATCTCACCACATCAGTCTCATCTACTTGTACTTCCATCTCTACTGTTACTGCTTCTTCTTCTTCTTCTTCTTCTTCTTCTTCTTCTTCTTCTTCCATCTTCTTCATCTTCTTCACCCTCCTACTTCGTCTTTCATCTTTCATCTTACACCTACTTTTATCCTCATTTTATAGTACAAAACTTTAAAAGTAGGAATCTGTTATTAGTACGAGACTATTAAACTATTTTTTGAGCCAAGATTCCCCACCATCATCTCCGCCACCATCACTTACCTATTTACATCCACATTCACATCCATTTGTTGATCATCTTTTCCATTCGACAACTGCATTTGTTGGTTACACCGCAAATCGCAGATGAATTCACACAAATCAAATCCATTTCGCTGATCATACATCTTTGAATTTCCTTTAGGTATCAGGGTATCAGTTCAATTCCAGTCGTTAAATACCTCGGTATCACCACAGAGCCAGCCAGCCACAGCCACTCCGGCACCGCGCTCCCTCGAGATACAAACCACAAAATAAGCTCGTCCCAGTCGAAAGGGTCATGAGCTATTCACGATCGCTTTTCAACCCGGTATACTGATGAGGGAAGGAAGGGGAGACTTTCAATTAATATAACTTGTAATGGCGGGTGTCGATCAGTACTTGAGCTCGAGCTCTAGTATTCATTCGAATGGAATGGGTACTTATACCACAGCGACGATATTGGATCTCGCGCACTTCAATTATCCATGGATCCTTCTAGTCGTCTTCCTTATCTCATTCGTCACACACAGCATCCTAACTGCGGAATCTTCTGATGAATCTGGACCGATGCTCACAGGTCCCGGCGGAAAACCTTTACCGCGGTCTGTTAGGAGGACAAAACAAGATAAGGACAGGCTTAAGCTGCAAGATTTCAGTCCTGTTCGGAAACTGTTATTTTTCTGGCTTTCGGCTGGTATTCTGGCAACGTTTCTCGGCAATGCGATCAACATCGTGGTACATGCCCTCGATAAACGGGAGAATGGTTGGTGGTGTGGCGAAGCAACTGCTGTGAGTATTCACTCTTTCAGCTTATGTTCAGGATGAAACAGCTACTTACCATTGTTGAATGCAGATATATGTTTGCGCCTCTCTATTTTTCTACAGCGTCTTTCTCATTTCCTTGGTCGACACAACACCATCACCTTCAATTGCACATCAGATTACATGGTTCGTTGCGCTGGTCTTTGAAATCGTACTTTTTGCCGCTTCGTTATCGTTATATACCTCAGCTCACCCGGAGCTCAACTCACTGCTTACATACGATCCGGAATTCCACAAATACGCTACCCAATGGGAAATCGTTGAGCTTGTACTCGATGCAATTCGGGCAGTTCTCCTTTTCTTCTGCGTAGCTTTTTATTGTGTCTTCACCCTTGAACGCTCATTCAAAGGCAAACATACAAGTCGGCAGAGTAGCAGTGAGCCTGATGAGAACAGCCCTCTTCTTTTCAATGGTCGAGCGAATGGGAATGGACATGTTTCCGGAAATGGTTCAATTGCAAACGGGTCTGCTGCAGACTCCTTATCACTGAATGGGCATGCGACTGCGAATGGTTCTGCCGTACAAGGCATCGACATTCAAGGAAGACCGATTGGTCAGCAGCGTGTGGACGAAGTGCCGGCCTTTTACAAGCCTACAACGGCTACAACGAAGACGTGGTGGGAGTATTTGAAAGGATATTCACTCTTCTTTCCATACCTATGGCCGGCTAGATCCGTTCGCTTGAAAATAGTAGTAGTTGTTTGCTTCCTGCTTGTCGTTGTGCAACGAATAGTGAACATCGCCGTCCCTTTGCAAGTCGGAAAAGTCACCGATGCGCTTACTGGCGATGACAAAGAGGTCACGATGCCGTGGTTGTCAATTTCTCTACTCATTGCTTTCAAATTTCTTCAAGGCTCTTCCGGAATTTTAGGGGCTGCTAGATCGGTTCTGTGGATTCCAATTTCGCAGTACTCATACAAGGCTTTGACCACAGCCTCATTTGAGCATGTCCATGGTCTAAGTCTGGATTTTCATCTCGGGAAGCGCACCGGAGAAGTCCTATCAGCACTTAGTAAGGGTAACGCCATCAATAATTTCCTTGAGCAAGTGACCTTTCAGGTACTTCCAATGATATTTGATCTTGGCGTAGCCATTGGTTATTTTGCATATGCCTTCGACGCATACTACGCTCTCGTGGTTAGCATTATCACCTTCTCCTACCTTTACCTTACCATCCGAATGGCAAGATGGCGATCAGACCAACGTCGACAAATGCAAAACCTCAGCCGTGAGGAGGATGCTGTCAAGAATGACTCTTTAACGTCCTATGAGACCGTTAAATACTTCAATGCTGAAACTTATGAATTTGATCGTTACCGACAAGCGGTTTCTGCATTCCAGAAAATGGAATTTAAAGTAACAATCTCTTTGAATATCCTTAACATTAGTCAAAACTTGGTCTTCATGGCCGGACTTCTTGTAACTTCTTTCATCGCTGCATACCAAGTTACCACTGGTAAACGTCAAGTGGGACAGTTTGTGACTTTAATCACATATATGGGCCAACTTCAACAACCTCTAAATTTCTTTGGATCTTTCTATCGAGGAATTCAGAGCGCCATGATCAGTGGCGAACGTCTTCTTGAACTATTCAAAGAGGAGCCGACTGTTGTAGACGAGCCAGGTGCTCAGCCACTGCCAGCATGTGAGGGCCAAATCGACTTCAATCATGTTAAATTCTCCTATGATACTCGTAAGCCTGCACTGGAGGACTTGAGTTTTACATGCAAACCGGGCACCACTACAGCTTTTGTTGGAGAATCCGGAGGAGGAAAATCTACTGTTTTTCGACTACTTTTCCGATTTTACAATACCCAGAATGGTAGTATCCAACTTGACGGCCACGACATCAGGGATATAACCATAGATTCGCTAAGACACCACATTGGTGTTGTCCCACAGGACACAATCCTTTTTAACGAGACTCTTATGTATAATCTCCGCTATGCCAACCAGGATGCAACCGATGAAGATATTTACAATGCATGCCGAGCTGCATCAATCCATGATAAGATATTGGCGTTTCCGGATGGTTACGATACGAAGGTTGGTGAACGAGGTCTTCGTCTCAGTGGTGGTGAGAAGCAGCGAGTGGCAATAGCACGAACCATCATCAAGAATCCCCGGATAATCATGCTTGATGAAGCCACCGCGGCATTGGATTCTGATACTGAACAACACATACAAGAAGCATTAAAGACCTTGTCCGAAGGCCGTACTATGCTAGTCATTGCGTAAGAGCTCTAATCAAACCCTTTATCGTCTGCATTATACTAACCAACGTAAATATAGCCACCGATTGTCCACCATCACCAATGCAGATCAAATATTGGTTCTTCATGCCGGGCAAGTCGCTGAAGCTGGAACCCATAGCGAGCTCTTACTCAAGAAAGGTGGTCGATATGCGCAGATGTGGAGGAAGCAAATCAGAGCCGAACGAGCAGCTGAGAAAGCTTCCGAGATGGTAGCTAGAGCCAGAGCTCTCAGTGAAGCAGCTTCCATTCAGACTCCTGGCAGTCACTCTAGCAAGGTCAACGGTGGCAGTACGGAAGTAAGCGAATACGAGGGAGATAATCACAGCAATAGAACCCTCGTCGCCTCCACTTTAGCGATAAGAGCCCCCATTCGAACTCCGGAGAGTCGAATCAACGATGACAGTGCTAGTTCTAAATCTAGTTCTAGTTTAGATTCAGATGGCCACAAATCAGATGAAGATAGGCAAATTGGGAATGACAAATCTGACGACAAAGACGGTGTCGGCAAGTCGGACAAGTCAAGCAACCGTTGAATGACATTAATAACTTGAGGTCTTCTTTCGAATGTGTTTTCAATTCGCCTCAACCTAATATGGAGACATTTCTACTATATATTTCTCCGCCGCCATTAAAAATTGCGTGTAATGCTGGCACAGGAGCTCTTTCCATTTCACTTCAGTCTACTGGACTTGATGTGTTCCTTGTTTCAGCATCGTTGAGATTCCCTATCTGATAGAATCACCGGCTCCTTTCACAATACCCTTGATTTCGTCACACAACCTGCGAATTTGGCCTTTGCTGTTTAGATGTTTATAATACACATGCATACTGCGACGATGATTCATGACTCGAGCATAAATGAAGCATGTTTGGAGGTTAGCGATTGGGTTTTCTAGTTTTTTTTTTTACTTACCGGTTTATACGTTGGAGCTCGGAAAATGGCTGGCTGTGATATGGGAGATTTGAAAGTGTGAGCTAGTTAGTTTGCTGGAGATTCGTGGGGTTCGGTTCGCTTTAAAAAAAAGAATGGGACGGGAGAGGTGGGCAAAATCACACGGAAAATTTGTGCCTTACAATAGAGTACCGGAGCAATTCCATACCAAACAAAATAATTGAATGGGAATGAAGCTAGGCAGTTCAAAATTGAAGCTTTGAAAAAGTTGAAAATTGATCATGAGCGCACCTTCAATGTGATCAAATTAAGCATGGTTAGTGGAAAGTAATGAGAATACGTCAACTTCGCGCTTTACTATTCTACATTCCTACACTCGTCTATCATCGTCAACGCCCCCGAGCCCATTCTCTCTCAATTTATCTGTATTCCGGACGAACGAAATCGGCAAAGGTCTTTGGCTCCTCGTAGTTGTGGTGTCCATCATCGTGGTGATCGTGGTGGTGATCGTGAGCATCCGTTTGCGGACCAACATATTCCATTTTCAAAACGTTTCCGCACTCTGGGCAACGCTCGATGGGACGGTCGCGAGACATCTGGAGAACGGAGTTAGAATGAAAATTGATACAAGGAAAAGTTTGAAGGTGGGATAAGGGAAATAAGAAGAGAATGGTTCCATAGACGTACCGTAAGCCAGATAGTAACATGCGAGTCAACTGGGTATCCAGTACAACCGGCATATTGTTCGTCACCGAAAGACTTGACAATGATTGGGTCATCCAAAGTGCCTAAACATCTCTCACCAATCAGCAAATCGATCCTCATCCATCCCATCCGTCTCATTTATTTCATCCTTCAAATCTCAGACGCAACAGCCCCATCCTAATGTTCCCCTAGGCGAATCATGCACGCGTACCTTTTCTGGAGGCATCCAAAGGCTTCATGTCGAAAATATCCACTCCCTGCATCTTTCCTAAGATCTCAAGACGCTCGAGACCAGTCGCTTGCTCGAGATCGGTGGGGACAGTTCCGGGTACGGCACCGGGCCCGATGAGATCAGCTTCGGACTTGATTTCTGTAGGTCGTGCGTATATATATCAGCCCATTTGTCCCATCTACCCTCCCCCATCTTCCTACGCATGGCTCCAGACAAACCCCGGGTTTGCGAACAAACGCACCTTCGAACTTCTTAATCTTTCGATCGCTCGATGCGGCCGGTGGCGCGGCTTCTCCTATACACAACAATTAGTCCATCAATCAAGTCATACACAAGCTTCCACCCCAGGATCCGCGGGCCAAACCTAGTTTTCCGGACACAAGGGATCGGGGATGCACATACTTCTGATCATACTAGTAGCAAAGCTGCGTCTCACGAAGGGAGAGACGGCTGCTCTGCGAGCAGCAGCAATGGCTGAGCGTTGGAGAAACATGGCGGGTGTATCGATTGGGGGTGCGGACGGTGGTACGATTTGTAGGTAATTTTGATGATTTCGTGAAGTTGCTTGTCGGGAGACGCTAGTACGTGATGACTAAGCTGAGCCGGCGTGGGATGCAGGAATGATGGGGGGTGAGTTTGAGTATCACGTGTGGGGTGTAAACAAATGGGAAGGTGAGGATGGAAAATTGTGCTTTTTCTCTCTCTAATTGCTCTATAAAATAACACCTCAACATTCTTGTTTGGTTCGTTCAGGAATAGACACCTTTTTTTCTTCTTAACATATGCCTTGAACTTGAGGAAGTCTAAAGAGTATATGGAGCTGCTTTTCAATGGGGAGTGAGCATGTCCCTGGAGACAAAGACATGCAACAGAACTCATTATTAAACCATACGCCACGACACACAAGTAGTAAATTGGGAACCAACACTCTCAAGAGCTTTCTACTTGGTAGGAATGAAAGATCAGTACAGCACATAGGTCATTCAGAATTCCAAAGAACAAACAGAATTTCCGTGGGCTGTTCGAGAAGAATACTATCAATCCAGAGAATTTTATGTATATCAGAGGATACCAAAAAAGGAATACAATACCGATGTATGCAGTTATCTGTACAACTTCAGATCGCCCATTACACTATATATGACCGTGCTAACGCGGGGAGGAACAAACCTTACGTTGGTGTTCTACACTAACATGATTACTCAAAGAAACCATTAAAGACCTCAGTCGCGCAAAAAAATGGTGTTCTGCAATTTCAATAAGTCTGTTTGCTTTGAACTTTAATGAGACTACTTCTATTTCCCGTCTCATGTGCTTTTGGTCGCCTCGTCCTTCACCAAGTGGCTACATGATATTGGAATTGCGTAGGCAAGTAGAACTGGGTGAATGATTGGAAAAGTCTTACTATTCACCTCCTTCCTCGCCCATGGTCTCCCGTTGACCGGTAGGGTGCAGGCAACATACTAATCATGCCCGATCCCCAGGTACCGGGACAAAACAAGTAGTCTGTGGACTAGCTCTCCCGGTTGCCCATCGCGCTCATTCTATGCTTCATTCATTAACCATCGTAAGAAACCATTAGGCTTTTCACGATTTGAACAGTTAATTGCCTCCGTTCTCCTGCTTTTTTTCGCGATAGAGGTGATTAGTCTCTGAGCATTGCGGAGACTCCGAGAGAAAGCCCAAGTAGCGGGTATGATGTACTAGGAGAGGCGCTTGAGATGGGGCGGTATACCCTCATTTGTATGGCAACTCAAAAGACGTTCTCTGGAAAATCCTCTGGATTTCCATCCATTCTTTATTGCGTTCCAGTGAAGCGACGGGTATTCGTGCGAAGTCATGCACAGTCAGTCTTACTACGGTATCGAATCCAGGTAGGTACCAAAGCCCATTCATCTGAAAATCAGTTTGTGTTGGCTATCCAATCGGTCCTTGTGTAGCAGCCATACCTTTGCATGGAGGTATTTCTTGCGTCAAGGCCCATTCTATCTCCTCACCTATTAGAGGCACAAGCAGGCCAAGATTTGGGGTAAGTCGTGTGTGAATGGCATGCGTGTGAAGATTCCCACGCAGCAAGATGTCGATGGTGTTGTAGTTTCCCTACAAAATCTGCTCATAGGTCAACGCGAAGCTTCGAAACAAGCAAGCATTACTTCTGGGTAGCTTGCCTCAATATTTGCAACCATGGAGCTCAGATTTTCTTCTGGAATGGCCCGAAGCACATTGACATACTTGTCAGGCACAACCAACATATCGTTGCTGTTAGTCTTCAAAAATTGATCTTTGTACTAAGCAATTGTCAAAACCACGATTCAGCCTATTATTGGGGGAATTTTGAAATCCTTATCTGATGAAATCCTTCTTGAAGAAGGTTCATTGCCTTATTGAGATACTGAACACTCGCAGGATAAGCCCATCTCAAACCGGCGATGGGAGCTTTCAGTGCGTTATTGCCATGAGGAAAGAGCACACATCTAAGCAACGACCAGAGTAGAATGGTACAGGTGGTAATAAACGCCACTACCAATTTTGTTTTCGAAGTCCCTCCGAAACCTTTGAAGCCCATAGAGACTTATGGTAACCGAGATGCCAGCCCTCTGTTCGGTTATAGATTTAAACAAATCCAGCAAGTTCGGTTCAGTGACATATCCACAGATCTTTACGCTCTTCTCCGCATTTCGTTTCTTCATCCCTTAGCTAGCGATATCCCCAAACTCGGGCTTTCCATTCCTGCTTCGTCAAGCAGCATTTGTTCCATGTCTTTAGGACAAATGTATGAGGTCTTGGCAATATGATATGAAGAGGCACGTCTGCAGCTATCTACTGCAGTCATGGTAGTATTTTCATGCCCGAGTGGCAAGGATACTTCCAGGTTCTCAGCAATGGAAATTAACAAATATCGGTTGTTATCCGAATACACTGTTTGCGAATGCAACACACACCAGTAATTGCCGCAATGCTTCCTCCACCTCTGTGCTGAGTACTGTTGGCCATACTTCACGAAGTCTGATAGGTTGGAGGGATTCATGTCGATCAAAGCCTCCTCATATATATACATCTCTCAATGTACCTCAACGTTCGAGCGAAGTATGCAGTATGAAGGATGTGGTAGATGCGACAAACTGATTTAACGGACGTAAAAGTTCTTTTTGGGAGTAATCAAGGACATCTTAAATATAATATTCGAGGTTTGATAGCCTATGCCCGAAAAACAGCCAAACACTACTGTGTTTTGCAAACAAGCCAAATGTTGTTGGACTGCGCCGCAACAACTTTTCCAACACTTCCCGGGGCAGCTTCTCTAAATGGAATAGACAGGAAATGATGGTGTGTATGGAAACGAAAATGCCTAACATCACTGCGGCCGCACCTCAAGTAACTTTGCAGCACACGATAGATGATGCGTGCCAGGTATAAAGATGTTAGGAAAGACAATAGCACGCTTGTTTATTCTTTGTGGAAGCATTTAATCATCATTTTGGTATTTTGCCACTTTTACAAGTATAACAGCTCATTTCATTTAATTAACTCTTCTCGATCTTTACTCTGACCTGTTCCTCATCGGTATATTCTGAGCACCATAAACTGATTTAGTTACATGCTTTCATTCTGACCTTCTTCTTATAATGATGTGCTGACTTAAACTGACTTGGTTTTTTTCACCCTTGACAATATTTTCTGGGCGTTCTGTTTGCCCCTCTGGATAACTGATATCAAACTCCTTCAATAGAACCATCAATAATAATTTGATTTGAGCACCAGCCCAGAAACGGCCTGGACAAGCAAACTTGCCCACACCCCAGGACGGATTCTCCGAACTCAGAGAAGAAAATTGGTATCGCTCGTGCTGACCTGGTTCTTGACGTTTCTTGTAGAATCTCAAAGAATCAAATGTGTTTGGTGAAGGGTACAGCTCGGGATCTTTGTTGATGAGGTAATGAGTCATCGAGATGTATGTATTCTTGGGCAGAGTTATCCCATTCGAAAGTGTTACCGGTACTGTCAGTTGGCGGTTGAAAGTCACTAGAAAAAACACATGTTAGACAGTTCCACGTCGTACAATGGTCGAAGATCGTACTTAGCCCAAGAGTATTCACGCGGTGTGATTCCTTTATGAAGCTGTCCATCTTTTTCAGAGATGACAGCGTCTGAGTCGTGAGACTGATGTCCTCAGCCTGTTCGGCTACCGTTGAAAGTTCCTCCTTTAGAGTCTTAAGATCCTCAGCTCTAGCACAAAGATCCAATACGACATTAGTTGCGACCTCTGCCGTGGTATGTATTGCAGCTGCATTGAGAAAAAGCTTTCGTGTTACAAGTTTGTCTATTTCCGCATCACGACCACGAGCAGAGTCAATTAGCCATTGCACCATATCCGGATGTTCTTTAGAAGTAGCTGATCTGCGTTCTTGTATGAGGGGAAGTAGTAGTCCACGTGCCACAGAAAATCGATTGCGGATCTGCTTATAGGACGCGAGGAAGGGGGCAATGATAGGATGTAAAAGTCTATAGTGCTTTTTGAGATCGGTGGCTACATTTGCAGAGCTATGCAGTACGTTATTAGTAGGCAAGCAAGAAAATCAGCGTTCAACTTACTCTACAGTATAGCCAGTTGCGGTACTCAACCACTCTAGATTCCTACACAGTTCTGGTCCGACAAAGGCACGAGCAGTAGCACTGGTAATTAACTCAATGACGAGCGCAAATAAAGGAAAGCTGTAATTGCCTGACACTCAGTCAATTAAGAGGAACACTAGATAAGATATCGAGTATAGTCACCATTGTTGCTCTCGGTCTTCTCGAGTTTCGAGTTTAATCTAAATAATATCTCATCATATGTAGGCTGAGCAAGACGGTCTTCCAATCGTAAGCTAATGATGGACAACACAATAAGATGCAACATCTAGTACTTATATTCTGAGATAACTGTCCCGAACAAACAACAAACTGCAGATCGCTTTCCTCCGCGATATCGAAGCCAGTATACGGACCAGCATGCCTAACCGATGCAGTAAGACGCACCTGTTTTCTAGGAAGAACACTGAAATCTTTCATAAACTTTCGAGAAACAATGACTCTATCCATATCTGTCGTCCATAATGAATACACAGAGTCTTTGTACTGTTCACATGTCAGAAAGGGAGATGTACAACGCTGAGAGAACTAGCCTATACCTTTGCGTATCCTTCTTCAATGAGCTCCAAGCTGTGCTTGAAAAAATGGCTATCAGATGTGTTGCCCAGCAGACCTGGTTTCTGGCCGACTCGAGGTATCTGTCCCTGTTGCTTTGTGGGTTGAATGACGAGGAGAAAGAACGAGGTAAATATTGTGACCGCAACGGCCACTAAAATCATCGACAGCATCCTCGTTTTTCTCTGGATAGTTTTTGTAAGCGATCTTATCTTACAGAACAAAAAGTTCGGAAGTAAAAGTTGCCAGAGTGTTGATATACTGAAAGTTTACACCCAGAACAAAGGTGTCTGTATCGAATGGTACTTTATATATATGCACACCATGAGATCGTGCTGAAAGCCGAAGGGCCCCTTGAAAATCTTCAATCGGACTTTCCTCATTCTCACCAATAGTTTTCCGAAATAAATTTGTGCCTTCAGCATACATGAAGGTCTCATGTATATGTAAGGATGTACATGCAGTCAGAGCCACGTAATGTTGAATTCTACGCTACATATCTCACTCAACTGCATCACTAATACATCACTCGATACATCTCGCATTACATCTGATTTTCTCACCAGTCCCCTTGTTACTTTTTATTGCAAATATAAGAGAATGATAAGGGATGTCAGCCATGGAAATTATACCCCTAGCCGCATGTTACCTTCCCCTCGTAAAATCCCACAAACGAGGAATGAGTGGTCCGCTCCACAGGGATTCTGATCAACATTTCACCATCGTGCAGAAATGCTCTTGCTTATCTCCAAAGGAACTTTTGCCGTTTATGGCGCCTATTACGTAATATTCCCAGGCGCCAGCGTTGTATTGCCAGTCTAGACTTATCAGCGTAACTTTGTAATGATCACATCGATCAAGATCTCAAAGCGGAGACGATAATTAGCAGGAGATGCCAGGTGATTAGACTTGATATAGAGGGAAACTTCAGGATCCCTCGCTTTGGTGTGCATTGCATTGTTCTGCCTCGCTGCGATCGAATTTTTGCATACTTTTTTTACCTTCATTTCTTCGAACTCTCTGCGAAGAGACTCGAAGTATGAAAAATGGATCATTTTGATGTACTAGAAGCCAAAATGTTGTCGGTAGCCTGGCCAATAAATCATTTTGAGCATGCGGCTCTGGATCGATGTCCACCTCTTTCTATGATACGGCATGGGTGACTATGGTTTCGAAAGACGTTGATGGAGTTAGACATTGGCTCTTTCCAGAAGCCTCCCAGCACACTATAGATGCCCAAGCTCAAGATGGCTCCCGGAAGTTCTACGCGTCGCAAGTGGATGGCATTCTGAACATCATGGCCGCTCTGTTAGCTTTTGTATCCCATCGTACTTCTAATAACCTTTCTTACTCCGTGTTACCGCCGGATATCGATACCCGCATACTCAGAGCACAAGACAGTTTTAGATATCAGTTGCAGATGTGGGATGTCAGATCTTGTATTCATGTTGGGTTTGAGATTCTGATCCCTGCGCTTCGAATTCTATCTTTCGGCGGAGCTTGGTCAACATCTTGCTGTGATATGCCGAATGTACAACGATTAAGGATCGCTGGAACGGGATAAAATAGAGAGGAACCAGACCGTTCAGGCGAAATCATAAAATCCGTTGGATAGTCCCCAACTGCGTAAGTC